>WURS02350537.1:0-17727 GCA_011762765.2 Rhinocypha anisoptera
ACTTTGAAGGGGACAAAATAGATATTAATGAATAAATAAATACTTTTTGAAAAAACACAAAATTTGCGATACTTTTTTAACCGACCTCGTATATATATATGCGATTTCCTTAGGATGACGAACAGGACAATGAGAGCAGTGTATGTGGACACGAAGGACGACGAAGACTCTTGATTAGATCATAATCGCATATTAATGTGCTCCAATATTTTTTAAAAGTGAACGTAAAAATACACTGAGACTGATTAATAACAGGTGGTGTCGACGATGAATTGAATCGCCACCTATAGCCGCAACTACATATATGTCATAATACAAAATATCCAAAAAGGTACGAATTTCAATCTTGTGTTATATTTTTCTATCAAATTACCTGATTTTGCTATAAAGTTTTGTTTTGAAACGTGGAGATTGATATCTTCTTGTTTTATTAGCGTCTTGCCCGACTTATCTCTTGAAACATGCACCTTTTTTTCCTGTTCTATTGCCCTGTTATGACTTATACTTTCCGATAGAGTAAACCCATCTCCCTCTGCTTCTCAAACTTTTCCATGCACTCGCACTGCTCTTTCCACCATTCCTTACTCGTCATATTAGTCCCTCGCTTCAATTTATCACTTGCCTCTCGGTTTTTTAGGTCTCCCGTTATCCACATTGGTGCTTTTCCACTTTCTACGCTCTTCCATCTTCCTAATCATCTCCTCCGTTTGCGGCGTTTCAATTCTCTTCTGACTGAGTAGACCTATTACTTTTCTTGCAACTCTTGTTATTCCGTCTCTAGGAACTTCCCACTTTTGTCCCGTTGTCCTACTTTGTTTCTCCTCTCGCAGGAGACTATCTACTGATTTCTGTTACTCTTTTCTCCTTGTTCCTGTCAAAGCTTCTAGATTCCATTTCCCTAATGTTCTACCCTTTATAATCCCCTTGAATGTTACAAGACACTTCATCGGAACCAAATTGTGGTCTGAGTCCGCATCAGCTCAGGAATAACATCTGCTGTTGAAAACACTGTTACTAAACCATCTCCATCTAACCAACATGTAGTATATCTGATATTTCCCTGGGTGCCCCTCGATGCCTTCCAAGATTACCATCGTCTCCTGCAGAGTTTGTACCATGTGTTCTTTACTACCAAACTCTTCCTATAAAACTCCACTAATTAAACCCCGCGGTCATTTCTTATCCCATAACCATGTTCACCTATTTCTTTTTCGCCCCTTGTTTCCTCCACTACAGCATTTATGTCCCCCGTCACTACTACTTTTTTCCTCAGGGAATTTTGTAGATTATTTCTTCCAACTGATCGTGCACATCGTCTACTACTTCCAACCGTGGTGGCCAACCGAAGGCATATATACCTGATTTAGAACAAGTTAGTTGGTTCAGCTTTTCCTTATTCCATTATTGCTCTACCACTAACCTGTTTAATGTTGCCTAACCTTCTTCCTCATTTCTCACTCTAAACTATGACTGTCCCACGCTGACTCTCCTCCCCTCCACTATATAGAGTACCCTAAGGCTGTAATAATTTTCCGTATACCTCCATTTTACCTCACTCAACCTTAGTATGTACATCTATTCCTTACTTTCCCCATCTCGAGTTTTATGTTCTCAAACTTATCTGACCTTAACATTGTCCTTAAATTCCACGTTCATACTGAAATCGTTCCTGCCTTCCGGGTTGTCCACTCTGGAGTGGTTGTATGTCGCGGGTTTTGTGAGATGACGAACCCTGCCTCTCCCAGTGCCGCGCATGGAGTGCTGTGCTTTCTTATATGCCAGGATTTAAGTTAATTATATGACTTAATCAATAATACCTTCAATTAATAAAATTAACTAATATTTTAAATTTACCTTACTAAGTTAATGTTTATGGATTTTAATAGTCAAGAAATGAATATTCTCTAATTTTCACTTCATAACTCCTATTTATTTCAATGGCCAATTTCATAAAATAATGTTTGCCTGATAAATAAAGCATCATTTGAGTGTAAGAGAAAAGCTAATAATTCAAAACGAATTTTATTAATACTTATATTCTATACACTTTAAATGTCACTCTTAAATTCAAACCAGATCATTTAAATAGCCTTTGTTTCAAAATGTCAAATATATACTAATAAAAGAAATTCAAGGGAAATGCATTTAATTTGCTATTATTGGGACATAATATGTTTAAAAGACATTTACATTTCTCCTTCCGTATCAAATAGTGTTGCCATTAACTGATTATATCCAGGAGGCGAATGGGTCTTATTTGCAGAGTTTCAACGAGTTTCTTGCTTCAAGCCCCCCATATAATGTATTCTCGCGACTTGGTCGATGTAGGTTCACCTGAATGACTCTGGTGCACTCATGGGTAACCTACACTTCAGGATAACAGGAATATTTTAATGTGTGATGAAGTTAAAAAGCCGAGTAGCAAATAAATTTAACGGTGTTAGATGTAATGCAACAGCATTGTGGAGCCAATAAAAAAAATTCTTTCTGTCCACAAAGGTTTTTATTGAAAACAACTTTTTTGAACAGAACGAAGTTTCTAGCTGTTTACTAAAACAAGCTCACACCAAAATACTCAATAATAGTTTGTAGCTAATAATATGCAATATTAAATATAAAGTGATTATTCCTTCTGCATTTATCTTCTTTATGCATTCGTGTCTCTCAACCAGTAGGATTCCTCTTGCTTCGTTAAGCGTTTTCATGAATTCCTTTTGGTCCCCAAACTTCTTAAAAACTTCCTATCTGACAATCTATCGCACGTACCACACCATTGTATCCTCCTCATTCTACCATAGCACCATAATTCAAAAGAATCCAGAATTATTTCCTCTAATTCAAATGCCCATGATTGAGGTGCATAGGGATGAATACTCCATACAAAGCTCTGAGGCAATTATATCCGTTTTTGAAGTGAAACGCACCGTGAATCAAAATTACATATATCTAGTAACAACCATTTCAAAATAAGAAAACATTCCTATTCACCAAAGAAACTTTCATTAATAAAGATACAGCGAGTTAAAATAATCATACATACAATGCACTGGAGCAACCTCCGTAAAAACAAAAAAATGGAAAATCTTTTTTTGACACCTAAAAACACTAATGCGGCCGGGTCCGACCCGCGTCTCACCCGGAGCTCGCGTCGGTCCCTACGAAGAAACATCATTCCGGCGATGAATCACGTAAATCGCCTACTTCAGCGCTTCCCACAGAGCACTATGAAGTTCCTCGGGACCTTAAATGTACCCCAAAAGTGGTACACAGAGCACAGCAGATAGACTCTTATGTATAGATTAGAAGATGTAGAAGTAAATATACTTTTCTTTGAGCAGAGAGCCTTTTTTATTGACGAATTCGGTTAAATTTAATTATCCAACTTCTTTCATCTTCAATAATAATGCTTTATAAACATTTAAAACTCCCTTTCATCTTCTTGCTCCGGCGCATTCCATTGTTTTCCTACCTTCTGCCTCCCTGCCACATACCTTGGTTTTTATTTACTCTTATTCCATTGTAATTATTATAATTCGCTGCCTATTTGATTGTTTTCCTACCTCCTTCTTCAGTTCAAACTGTTTCCGCTGTTATATTACCCTATATAGACGTGCACGTTATATTCCTGTTTCGGAACAATGAAACGTTTTATGGGATAGTCTAGCAATACTATCCCAAGTTTAGTAAATTTCAATTTGGCAGTCTTTTTTGACTAAAACCCTATTCATCATTTCAAATACTAATAAAAATATTACAAGTAAATTATTGGTGTTTTGATTACAGTTACTAATTTATTTCTACTGTTATATTGGATTCAGTTATATATTTCACAGGAGAGTCAGGGTATTTGTTAGAATATTTCCTTGCGACTAGTATGTGATCAAATCTTTGTGGAATTTTGCGCGAAATAATGGATGAAAACCAATTATTTTCATTATGAAAAGTACATATTTTATATGTCCTCTTCAGTCATCAAAACCCTGGTTTTCAAAAAAGAAAAATTAGTACCCCTTTATAGGATAGAACGATCACATTCACAGATTGAGAGAGAACAAATGATGCTTGCCAAAAACAGCATTTAGGGATCCCTTCATCCCGGAAAATACGAGAAAGTAATAACTCGAAAATGTATTGAATTATTTCTAAATGTTTACGGGAATATATACAACTTGGTGTTTTCATTCCCTGCCACACAGTTTGAGACTATATCGGTATGTACAAACAAAATTTGCTCCGTAACCTTTATAATCATTGGTTGGACGCTGAATTCATTTTTTTCCCTATGATTATTCATTTTTTTAGTACTCTTTCTAATAGCTTTCACTGATTTATTTAAATGGACTGTAGAAATATTTTCTATTGACTTGTTTTTTTAAACTAAACACCACAAAGGCCAGACACGAAATGGATATACACTACCTTATAAGATACGTAAACATATTGAAGGTTGAAAGATGTTGCTACAGAATAGAAGAAGTTACCACAATGTCATGCAAGAAGTGATGCACATGAGGAGCAAAATGAATTATGAATGAGATATTGAGAGATTTTGCGGGAAACGATGGTAAGGGAAACATCCACGGAAACGAAACCAGCAAGTAAAAGGAAAACTTATATAAAAAAGTCAAGAAGGAAAGGAAGAGGCATAAGATTAAAGAAGAAATTACAGAAAAAAATAATGAATTCAGAATTTCGGAAAGAATAGCGGTTAATTAAAGTTCAGCGAATTCAAGGAAACCAACGTAACGGAAATAAGGGATAAGTTTTTAAGAGAGTACAATACCTTAAAGTTGATAATTAAAGAGCAACAACAAAATTCAATGAGAAAGAAATAAGCAATAAAATAAAAACATGGGAAAACAGCAAAGGATGTGTACGGCTTTAAAAGACTGAATCCCCTCGAGTTTCAATGAAAATTATCTTTAGGTAACAGTATTTGTAGTACAAGAAAGGTAGCCATTTTAATCGTGTTTCCGAAACTTTATTCGATAAAATTGGATTTGTAACTTGTGGAGCGCCTATGTGAAAGAGGACATCAGATGGCGTACAGATAATCCGCGCATATTTTAAGGGTCAATTTCAACGAAAAAAGATTAAGGAATTGATAAATGGACGTATTTTAGCTGATAATCTTTGAAATTTTAATAAATCTGGTTATGCATATGCTCGTGAATTTTGACATGTATTTCAAAGAGACAGGGAGATATTATACCATGGACCATAATTACGAGATACTTAAAAGTATGGTTGTCCAAAACCACTAGTTCTAGTTTCCCCGCGTTAAAGCGTGGTATACGAAAGGATATTGAATATTCAACGCGTTCTCAAATGCAGACTCCCTCCAACGCAATTACCGAACGACAACTGTGATAGCACATAGTTCTTCCCTCGGGAAATAAAGAACGCACGCGACATTAATGGGTCCAGGTCTCCTCCGATGGAGGAATTTAAATGGGCGATAAAAAAAGGAAAAAGAGGAATTCAAACTGCTCACATGAATGATATTAGTATTTTTATTCTTGGTAAATTTATTTTGGATGGCGACGAATTAAAAAAAAAAAGCTCTTTCATCGGCAGGCCTAGAAAAGGGGCCGAAAACTAAAAATGGCAAATAAGAATTCATTAGGCCAACCTATAAATTCCAGGAAAGCACAGTAGAACAGGGCGAATGAAATACGAAATAATTCAGCATTTACGGAAACCGTCAGGGACCACCAAGGGAAACGATAATCAAAATCATGAGTTTGAGATGATGAGCAAACAAGACCACTTTCGGAGAGAATGAAAATATACAACGATCAACAAAGTGGGAGGGACGGGAGGGAGGCGGATGGGAGGGGTCAGCGACAGCTCAAGGAGAAGGTGGAAGGGGGAGGAAGAGAGGTAAGAAAGATAAGTGGAGTTAGAGGGGGCCTAAAGACGTTAAAACGAACAGCGACCACCTCGCTTACTCAAAAATGAAATAGGAAGGAGTAAAAACACTACCGGTTGCGCTGTAACGCGTTCGCCGGGGGGAAAAAATCACCTCTCGCATTAAAAACATGATGCGAATTAAAATTTTCAGCATCCGACCCCACACACCCCAGCTCCCTTCTCGTAATTCCCAACCACCCCACTCATTTCCCTCCCCTCACCCCATACACCACCCCATAATGACCAAAGACACCCGCTCACTTCAAAACTCCTCTCCCCTGTCATTCTACTGGTAGCCCAGCCCGTCCCCTCCCCCCCTCCCCCATCACACTCTCCAAAGAACATCGGGGACAACTTTCCCCCATCCTTCCCTAACCTTATATTCTCTACGAACTGTGGTATTTAATGACTATAGATTTATGTTCATAAGAAAACACATACGAGCATAATAAATTATTGGTTACCACACGGATGGCGAGGAAAAGACACACTAATCACAGATCAGACACATATCATTTTGTGTTTATTGTTTTGTGTTTTTTCCTCGCCACGCCCGTATTAAATAATCATATACTTATTATAATTGTTTCTGATATATTTAAAATAATGTTAATATATATTTAATTAAATTAAAATTAAATTAAAAATATATATTAAAAACCACAGTATTCTGCCCGAAGGTTGGTACGCTAAGTGACGGTAGGGCTCACCTAGTACTAAGTCCACGGGGCGTGTGGAAATTCACGCACCGGGGTAGAGGAGCCACGAAGTCGTTTCACACAAGTGAGAGGATGTTTGTCACAAAAACACACGAAAAACATAGGCACAAAAATATAAAGAAACTCTATAGTTTTTTAAAAATATTATTGGTGGCTGCTGAACTACCTTCATCAGACAGGAGGTTAGACAAAACCCGCACATATATATATATATGCGTACACACATTTAGCAGTCCAACCTGCTGTCGGGAGTAAGAAGAAGATTTATGGACTACATTAATTCGAAATGATAATGGCATCACAGGGACACTTATAAAGACACGGTAGCTTTGGGAAGTTGGGAAAAATGGATTGGGGCAGACAAAGCTAAATGAAAACATCCAAAGTGGTCCACGACAAACGTAACATACCGAACTAAGAAAAATTTCCGAAACGAATGTAACGGAAGAAGCTGACAAGGATGCTGCAAATTAATCCTTTCTAATCACCAAATTTTTATTTGCGTATTTTATCACGAAGCAGTCAATTTTCCCCTAAAATAATCGCAGTTGTTTTCCTCTGGTGGAAGACTGGTGTCAACCTATTCGAGATATTTTTCTCTCAACGTGATGATTTTGGTGTTTTCTCAGTACCAAGAGATGTGTTTAAAGAAGTGTAAAAATTTCGTCGGAAAATGCACCCGGCAATGTAGGCCAGCAGCAAATAGCCGAATAAAAATCATGGCTTGAGATGGAGAGGGAGAGAGGAGTAAAGGGTACTGCGAAACTTAAGAATTAGTGAGGCAGCCGTTATGATTCAAGGGCGGATGTAAGAAGGGATTGGTGGAGGAAGAGAGAGGGATTTTGGAATGGAGGAAGTATAAGGACGGATAGGATGTGTATCTCATTAAACATTGATGGTAACGGATGAATATTCATCAATTCACCTTTTTACAGCCTTCGATCGGTTACATAACGGGAAAAAAGTACTTCCAAGTTCCTCTAAAGGGAAAACGTGCGCACAATTCGGCGATGAAATGGCGCTCGTGCTCGATAATTTTTTGCATACACGTCAAGGGTCTCCGAGCGAGAGAAAATTTTCCCTATTAAAGGTGCGAATAAAAATGATTTATAACACTTTCACATAAATAATCGCTGAAGTGGACGAATTCAAGTCACCGGTGTCAATCACGAAATATTGTCGACTCATGTACCTGAGTAATATTCGTTAAATTATTTCAGTATGTTCGTGTTCTGAAAAATGAACTTGATTTTCAATGATGAAACTTATTATCTCACTAGAAGGAGAATTTTCACCACTATATTTGAATATTCACATGGATCACTCAGCCTTATTTCGCTGTTTGCATATAAATATTGTCTGAAAAGGAATAAAAATTTTAATTTAGGAACCTGATCGATATTTATTTGGTCCATTGCAGTAAAGTGCATAGACAGGAAGCCTTTGGGAATATATTAAGATTTTAAGGAGTAAGAGGTAATCCGAGAGAAGGGGTGTAGCATACTGAAGCAGACGTGCTTTCGTGAAACGCTTACGTTTAACGGAAGAGGACTGAAATTAAATTTTCCGGGTCTAATCGGAGAGCCAGGGATGAAATCTTCTCAAAAGGTAAAAGGATTGCCACGATAGCAGCGAGGGATTGGATCAAGTCCCGATAAAGACTTGATACCACTTACTGATGTCCTTAATTGCTTCTTCTTTTCCTTCAGGTCCTTTATTTCCCATTACTGGTCCATCCCTATTACAGTTATCGGCGATAGCAGACTACTCGGAATATTGCATGTTAAATGTCTTAAAATGGATTTTTCAATGTTTAATGTTAGTGGCTAAGAATTAGAAAATAACCGCTGAACATTATGATTTCAATGAGATTTATCAGTTAACACATTTTAAAAATCTGCAGTTGTCGCAGTTTTATTGACTCAGCAACATTTCGAGCCTGAACGCTGAATGGAGTCAACCGAGGTAACCCGGTGGGTGTCACAATCTCCAATAAACGCGGGTTTGAGCCCCGAATAGTTGATTGATATTCGCGCAATATCGTTCAACTACGTTGAAAAGATGTGGGTAATGACCAGAACCATCTACGCACCCTACAAAGACATAATAACTTCCCAACGTTTAAATGAAAATTTGATATTAATTTATTATTTATATTAAAATTTAAAACCTCTGTTACTATTCAATTTCAGGAATATAGGGGAACTTAAAGAATAATACGCTGGCCCTCCATAGTAAAAACTAACAATTTTTGAACTTGTAACGTCTAGCCTATTGCTGGCCTATTGTTGTGATGTTGTGTGGTGGCCATTTGTTTCATTGTTGTTGATGTGGAGTAGAATTTTGGACGGTTTATTGTTTGAAAGTGTTTGTTTGGTGCTTGTGTAAGGGTAAGAGCGGGGATTGTTGTGTGGAGGAATAGCGGGGACTGTTGAGTGCGAAGTGGGGAGATTGTGAAGTGAAAAACGAGAGAATAAAGACTTAAATTTGGAAGTGTGAGGCATTTTTTTGTTTACTCCCGAGGGGGAGAAGGGTACAAATAATTTTGATGTTTCAAACTGTTTTCTGAAGATGAAAAAGTGAAATGAGAATTATAGCCATAAAACTGTGTTTATACTGGATTTTCATTATTTTCTAAATTAATTGACAATCTCAACGAAATTTTATCACATAAATTTCACTGAGATCGTGGTAATCCAGTGGCTAGAGCTGCTGAACTCGGTTCTGGGTTAAAGGCCCGCGTGACGACTCTCCACACCTCCAGCTAAATCCAAGCTTAAGTGGTTTCCTAAGTGCACGTGCATAACTTGCATCTGGTACAAGATCTTCCTGAGAAAGCACGGGAGGCATTGAGAAAGGAATTGGTATCATGTGTGAATTTTCATACACCGCACAATTTGACAGGGGCTCCGAAACGTGGCCAGCAATGTAAAAATAAAGTTCATTTACAGATTTCGAGTGATAGGCTTTGTATGGTGATGATCGAAGTTTCAGAAAACGGTATAGTTAGGTACACTAGAAGATGAAGTTTTATAATTATTTAATTTTATGACCGCCACGCAAGAAGTAACCTACATATGTCAGCGAGGCACAGCTAACACTTATTTCAAACACCACGTCAAGAAATGGGTTTTTGACCAAGATCTACCTTAAAAGATGGAATGATCATGTGAAAGTAGATATTACCACATTTTTAAATAAAATACTTATTTTAATAAAAATAATAATGTGTAATTTTAGATAATATGAATGAAAATTTCAACAATTTTTTCGAAAATATTGTAATAAATTATTGAAAAAGTAAGATTGTTCAACGTTACAAGGTGAGAAAATGTATTACTGATGAAAGTAATGGTTTTTATAACATAAAAAAACAACGTGCATTAAACTTTTTACTGAATTCAATTAACTAAATATTCACCGAATCAGGCGTGATGTGGTGGAAGAGATTCATAATGAGAATGAAACAGCAATTTTGCACAGAAAATTCTGTGGAAAAGTGCTGTTTTTATTCTCATTATAATTTAATTAAAAACTAAACCCGTTACCATGCGCGACTGCCTACATTTGTCCTACAGTTGTGTATAGGAGCGGTCTATAAGCCATATCCTTTTTTAAACTTCGGAAATTTTATTGCCTAAATCAATGAAATTGAGTAATATTATATTTGTAATATGCCAATAATATACTTTAAATTTTTAACTGTAGAAAAGTTAAAACGATAAAAGGCCTGCAAAGATGATCAGATTAAGAATATCACCGGTTTTTGATAAATAATCGCATCAAAAACTATAAAGGTAACGTTTCAACATTTTAATCACAAAGATAAATGATAACGTATGTAATGCTATAACTGGTACGTTCTCCAGCAAATAATTTCACTTACTTGATACCACATCGAAAGAATTTAACAGCATAGATGGTGCTCTAGTAAGATCTATGAAATGCGAAAACTTGTGGAGTATGGAAAGTCTACCATGCAAACGTGGATTAGGTTGTCTGAGTGTTGCTTGCAATAGTTATTCAAACTCACAGTTGAAAAGTGGCAAATAGGAAAGAAAGATCTAGCAAATCCGTTAATGCTGAGTAAAAAGAAGTGAATTCAAGATAATTTCCAAGAAGAATTGTTATTGGCAGTCGGTAGGCTGAAGCAAGGATCAGGCGATGCAAATCATAAAAATGGAGCTCACCGCTTCTCATATATAACTGACATAGATAAAGAAGTGATATGTTCTACATTCTTCTACAAACCTTATGTGGATGTCAAATCGACGCAGAAATATGATAGCTATGCCGTCCAAAAGACTCGGAGATTTGCTGCTTTATATCCTAGGGATCTCATGCCGACAGCATTTCATAAATTTTTAACGCATGACAAGGATATAAATATAAAGCAATGGAGGACTGTTCGCGAGGAAATGTTTTAGGCCGAAAGAGTTAAAGACTTTTTTATAGTCTTCTTCCACAATTCAACCCTCATATTTTCAATAATAGGAATCGCGACCATAAAAATTACATCTCTGCAAGCAGTTACATTTTTGTACAACCAGATATTGGTTCATATGCAATCGATACTTTAGAAGTAAGTTTGACTGATCAGGTTTCCTTACCTTCAGATTCCGAATTGCCAGTTGAATTTAGTGAATAATTCTCTGGAGTGTTATCACCCTAGTAAATTGTAAAATGTTTTTCCATATTATTTTTGAAATTCACTGTTGTGTTATAAATAAAATTAATATATCTAAAAATAATCTATAAATGATATATATTTTTAATATTTTAATGTTAAAGATGTGTGTACAACAAACATATGCATCAAAACACAGAACATCTGACAGAAGATCATCTCAGACGGTTGAGGAAGTCCGAAACGGGCCGAAAGCTTCCGAGCATCCTAAGATTGATCTCCGAGAATTGGTGTATAGGAAATCTAGAAACTATACGATTACCTACCCTCCTACCTTAACGGTAGATTATCATTCATCATCGATGGCTTAAAAGTAACAAATATTAGCTACCATTGAATGTAACCTCGTTGTCAACATCCTAAGTTTGATCTCCGAGAATTGGTGTATAGCAAATCTAGAAACTATAATATCACCTACCTTCGTACCTTCGCAGTTCTCAACCGTAAAATCTTTCAAATATATCTCTATAGCCATATGTATTCAATAATTCCTGGCCTACCTCTAGGGTTCATCTCTTCTACCGTCCATTCCACTGCATTGTTCACTGAACTGACCAGCCGCAATGTCTGACCTTTCGCTTTACCTCTTGCTCTAGTAAATGCAGTTTCACCATGTTCAAGGAAGTGCAGTAGCTCCTCGGAGTAATTCCCTCGCTAAATATATACAGTGATCGAGTGATGCAGTCTTAAACTAATTCTGCTGGAAAAAAATTCTCAATGACGTAAATTTTGTTTAAAGAATATACCTTTCAAAGGATTTCCGCGGCACATAGCAGGCCTTCATAGGGTTGGTGAATTCTCAAACATCTTAAAAGGCTGGTCTTGGTGTGCTGAGAGAACAGACGCCCTGAGTAGAGATGGGCGATTCCGATTAGATTCACTCGGAAATCGATTATTTTAATACCTGTCGAGTGAAGAAAGTCTTAAATGCGTACTATTCTCGATTATTATTGAGATCCGATTCTGATTCGATTTGTATCCTTTCCGATTTGATTCGTTTTCTTTCCGATTCGATTCAGTTCCGAATCCGATTCAATTACGATTTCGATCAGTTACAATTTGATTAAGTTACGATTCGATTAAGTTACGATTCGATTCAGTTACGATTCCGATTCAGTTAAGATTCCGATTCGAATTGATTCGCATTATGCGATTCGAATCGATTTAGAGGATCCGATTATTCGAGCAAATCGTTTCACCCAATATGATTCGAATCAATTTGGTCGAATCGATTTATTCCTTGAAATCGCCCATCTCTAGCCCAGAGAGCTTACGTGTGTTTACGGTATTTTGTGAATATAAGGTCTCAGATTTGGTAGTTTTAGATGGTGTCATTCCCAATATTTAAACATAGAGTATGCGCTTTTGGATAGGAGGAATCTTTCTCATATATTCCATTTCGTGTTCTTGCCATGCTATAAACAAATTCCTCTTCTAGACGAAAATATGGGTTTACAAAAGAAATTTCCATAATTAAAAATCAAAGATCAATGTGATGGAGTTATTAATGTAAAGGTTTATATTTATTCCTCAACCCGATTGTTGCTTGTCAGCTTTGTCGCCGTTGTTTTTTCTTTTATTCCCTTGCATATTCCATGAATTCATTGTCTTTTGCATATGCCTGCATATTGCTATTGCAATCACCTTGGTCTTCCTATATGTCTCTTTATCTCGATGAATCCTTCAAATAGCTGCCTTGACTATGCTTTTACGTCTCAATATGTGACCAAGTGGCATGTTTCGTCTTTTCTTTACGGTTTTCCACAATTTCCTATTCATTCGTACTCTTCTTAAAGCTACCTCGCCACTCCATCACCATACGAGGGTTGGCTATTAAGTTTTTACAAAAAGTGAAACAGAAACGAACTAGTTGGAAACTAATTGTTTTATATTGCTTTTCCAAATATTCGCCTTTAAGGTCTATGCATTTTTTCATACGCTCAAACCAATTCTGGAAACATTTTCTCCACTCTGAAGCTGATACCGGGCCTATTCTTTTTATATCTCGAAAAACTCAGATGCTCTTATATTTTCGGATCAACTCTTTAATTATTCACTTCTATAGAGAATTTCTCTCTACACAAAGCTGTGAAGCCATCTTATAATTTTTCTCGGAGAGATTATTTTGATTAAAATATTTTTTCTTTGGGCGGAAAGTTTTATTTCTTACCAAATGGCTAGCTATCAGTACGTTTATCAAACGATCTCAGATCGATCTAAACTCAGACCGATGAGATCCCATATGCGAGCTGAGTGAGATTTGGTTTGCCAAATTCGACTGAAAATATCGATTGTATTTTTAAACTATCGATCCTTGTAGTCACATCCCGCCATAGCGCGTATTGAGTTTGTTGTTTACAACGTGTGTTGCATTATGGAATTGAAACTGCGAGGTGCAACTCTATCTGCAACATTTTTAATCACCTGCAGTTAATTACAACGGCAAGCATAAGACTTGTAGAAGAAAGATAATAGTAGGAGGAGGCAACATCGTCAAAGAATGATGTCGGTGTTCGTAAAATTCAGTCAACGTATGTGTATATTGGAAGCGAGACTGCTCTAAAGTTTATGTAATCGGTGTAAAATTAGTGCGAAAAATAAAAACCAAGGTGGCCGCAAATAATATCGATTTCTGTTATATTCTATATTTTCAGACCTAAGTATGTGGAAATCCATTTCTGAGAAAAGGAATAACGTACTCCGTATCTTAAAACAAATCTAATATAATCGCGTAATCTTAGTGGAAAAATACGGAGTACGTTATTCCTTTTCTCGATTTCTGTCGTTCACCACTCACAACCAAAAGAAGGTCAGATGTCGCCACAGACGGGTCGTTTAGGATCGATATGAGATCTCAGTCCGATTGAGCCGCGTTTACACGTAGCAGTCAACTGCTATAACAGTATACTGCTAAGGGCCACTCGTACGTGTGTACCCCAACTGCGATGCTGTCACGGATCGATTTAGGCCTTGGTCGATCAGAGTCGAGACCGATTAGACCTATTACCCGAAGTAGGACGCCTTCTATTTTCCGTCAGTTTTCGCAGTGCGCCTATCGCAAAAATCGCAACGATCGCTAGCAGAAACATGTCCAGCACCGGTTGTTTTAAATGCTTAGGCTAAATATTGGCTTATATTTCTCGTGATCGAAGTGTGATGGAGAGGTAATTATAGGTAACAACCTGTAAAATTATTGATGTAATATAAATGTTGTTAGGGTGTTGTTTGAAGTTTGGTAAGAGATAATAGGATCTTCGAGCCTTCTTTTGTCACTCTACTTTAATCCACTTTCAATAAGTTAGTAATAAAAAATGTAGCTGTATGACCGACAAAAAATTTTCTTATGAATAAAACATTAATTTTATTACTTTATAATTATAAACGACTGATATGAATTGCCTATTGTCCTTTTGCTAATTTGTATAAATCTTTTATTTTCATCGTCGTTATACAGGTATTAGTCCGTAAAATAAAATATGCTATTATTCCTAGGCAATCAGTTTATTAATATCAACCGAAGTGCGTCCCTCCGCCTCTGATGTATTACTATAGCCATAATCACGAATGCATTACCGAAATATCACTATGTTCGGACGAATTAGTCAGTTTGTCGATTTTTAAATATCTAGAAGCGCGTAAATCAGCTTGGAAGCAACTCTGATGCCTCCCGGGACACTAGCGGTGTCACAAGCAGTGTTGATACAGGCTTCAGATTTGGTTGTGGTAGCAGTCGACTGCTACGTGTCGAATACTGTCGAAGGCTGAATGCTACGTGTCGAATGCTACGGCTTAAGAGAACCGGGCTGACTCGTCTTGCACCTCAGATCGATCTGGCTAGCGCGTTGCGTGTACCATACCGGGCTGTGCCATTCAGATTGATCTGAGATCGTTTGGTAAACGTACTACGACGTAACGTAACGGACGATCGTTACGTTGTACCTTTCTTTCGTCTTTCGTTGTCTTGTTTTCCAAGTGTTTGCAAACTCCCTTTCCTCTTTACCTTTTATTTGTAATTTCCTCCCTCCCTCCTTCTAAAGTTCATTACCTTTAACTTGACCAACAATCGGTAGTCTATTGAGCAGGCGGACCTAGTCCTACTCAAGGAATGGGAATCGCAGCGCTTAGAGTCATGAGCGAAGAGCGTTCCTGTGGTGGGAGTTACAAAAGGGCCAAACCAAATTCGCTCACGGCGCAAGACGTATGACGGGCGAATGGGCAACTGATCCCATTCTCCTCCACATATTCTTCCTCTCGATGGATGTCAACGGCCAAGTTAAAGCGAATGGCTGTAATGATTTTGGCTTTCAGTTTAATGCATTCTATTACATTTAGTACATGACTTTAGTTTTCAATTTAATTGCTGAGGATTACTAAATGCTATAAAGAGACGTTTGACATAGGTTTTATATTGGTGGACGAAATGGCATGCATTCGGCTTGAGATAGAAGGAAATAAAAAAGAGTTTTCGTTGGAGCAACCGTGATGCTGCTTTTCTTCCGAGATTTCCAACACGTCGGCATTGAAGTCACTGGCATTGATAAAATACTGGATGTCCAAACGAAAGCGCTCCAACTTCCAAAAGCCCATTGTGCCTTCATACTCCGCGGCGACTCGAGTTAAAAGTTCAAGGAATAGCGTCTCAAAAAGATGAACCCATTGGCGATAGAAGTAATTCGTCATTTTCGTGAGTTCGGAGGAGGACGTTGGGCATCTGTTGCCCCAACACATTTCCCCGACGTGTCATCGACGCGAATTGCCGGCCAACTTATCCCATCGCAGCACGGAAGCACTCCGTCAATTGTTCTCTCTTGTTCCGTCCGGTCGGATGCACTTCACAAGTTCAGATGATTGCGAAGAGACCGCCAGGCGAATGAATGACCTCAGAACTCACTCGTGGAAGATAATAGTCCAGGAGTTCTTCACCAGCGACTCTTCGATGGTGTTGTGTCATGTGAGTTTTTACATTGTTCGTAGTCACGGATTCTATCACAGTAGTTTTCGAGCTTGGCACAGTTAAAAGGCGAAATTAATTTTTTCTAAAATAACAATAGTACCTTCTTTACGTGGGCAGAAAATTGTGAATCTCAAAAGTAAAAGACGAAGGAGTAAAACACTTTTTTCTTAGGATTCCCAATATATTTTTCCCCTAGGGGTTGGGTGGAAAAAGGGTTCAATCTCAATATTTCCTCAATAAAGGTCAGTCACGTGAGTTTAGATCATATATTCGTTACTCACGAGAACGCCTGACGCAAAAACTGATTCTAGAATAGGCTGAAAAGTGTAATGTGATGGATTAAGAATGGAAATGCCTTTAAAAGAAATATAAAGAATTAGTTACCTCGAAAATATAGTTTAATATGAGATATATTAAAATCGCTTTAAAACGTTTATCACTTAACAAACATAGTGTTAGCTGAGTGGGTATAGTGCCACTGAACTGGGAACCTAGACACAAATTGGATGTCAGGACTGTTTCATCCGAAAACATTCACAGACTATAGGAAATCTAAATAAGGAAAGTAGATCTTAAATATTTATGTGCCACAATAATTAAAGAACTCACTTGGGGGAAATACATATTTGAGGTATTCGCGGAATAAATAATGGAAGTTAAGGATTAACATGAGATAAACTAAACGCAATTAAATGAGGAGGCGTAAGGCCGCTTTTTATTTTAGACTTATCAGACCACACCTAGAGAGTGCGAGGGTTTGAGACTCACATGGGGGATACTTTTTAAGAGTTTTATAATTAAATAATCTAGTTGAACCAGCTATATTTGACGGTGGTTGTTAATTACAAACGCAGTATTTTTAGGATGTTGCAGAAGTAATCAGGTTGGCGACCACTCGCCGACAATAGGTTGACACCAAGTTTAAAGTTGCTGGGAAAAATTATGATTGGCTACTTTTCTCAAGATGCTGAAGAAGTGTTACAAATCCCTTGCTACTCAATTACATCAAACGGACATAAAATCAAAGAGATAGGCTACAGAACGGACAGATTTATTGAATGACATTTTTTTCCCTCGATACTGTCGGAGAACCAACTTGGGTATATCTACGGTCAAAATCGTGGAAAGGGCAGTTAGAATTGCAATAAGATAGTATTTCGCATGCGTTTTATTTGTTCCTATAATTGATAGCATTGTTCCTGAATTAATAGAAGAATAAGTTATTAATTAAGGGACAATTGATTAAATTAACTGTACTTGCGTTAATTAAAACCTCATGCAATAGCATTAATTAAATTAATTGATTAAGGCAGACCGGGTTAGCCTGGTGGGTAGCGTGCTCGCCAATTAACCCAAAGGTTGCGGGTTCAAATCCCGTCTAGGACATGGGTTTTGTGTTTGTCCAATAGGGATTTTTCAAAGAGTTGAAGAGGTGCGAAATGACCCTAGCCGTC
>WURS02350647.1:0-17726 GCA_011762765.2 Rhinocypha anisoptera
CAGCGTCTTGTGTGTTACGTGCTAGCATTTTTGCTTGTAGCTTGCTTCACTCTGCTCCTTGAGGTATTTAGCTGTAGGCAAGCCATGTTGCAGACCTTGTCTGCTGCTTATTTGTTCTATTTGGGTTTTTCTTAATCGAATAATGCCAAGCCAACTAGAACCTGGGAGTCGAGTTTACTCTGATTACCACTTTAGCTCGCCCTCGATGTTCACCACTTTGATGTCTGCCCGGGCCAATCTATGGCCCTCTCTGTCGAGCGCGCACGTACAATTATCTGGTGGAAAAGACCAGCAATTAACTCATTTTGTGCGGCGTGGTGCAGTTCGACGCACATAACTTGTTGTACGTTCCACCGACAATTTTGGGACGCCCAACAATGCTTGAGACGAGACAGACTGTGATGCGTAGCCACGGCGAGAACGGCTCGTTGCTGCTGCTGGTGCTAGTGATACCTGCCTCGAATGAGTGCTCAGTGGCTTGGGCACACTCTTCTCCCCTCACTTCAAGCTTGACCGCACGCTACCCGTCCAGACAGTGCGAGCTCGAGCTAAAGACAGTTTGTAGCAAGTGGTGGCTCGAATAAATCTTTCCGAATAAACCATGAGCCATACCCTTGCAGACGATAATTGTTGGCTGGCAATGCCCGCGGCCTGGTTTGCCACTGACTACTGGGGCCAGTGTGGCACCGAATAAATCGACTGCATAGTGCACCGACTGATCCCTTCTAACTGGTCCCTTCTCGGTCTTCTCAGCTGACTCGAAAGAGGCCGTCACCTGACAAGTGGCCCGACGATTAATGAAGTAACTCGCGCCGCTCGGCTAGTGATGACCATCAGTTTTTTAAGAAGGTCCACATAGCCGCACACATTTGGTCGACCGATTGGGCGCGTCGGAGACTGCGATGGCAATCAATCGAGACACCTCGGTTGTACCACGGCTCAGTCCGGAAATGAGCCGTGCACTGGTTGGATGGCGAGGATTACCACCGTCCTCGACATATCTTTCACCACTGGCCACTCCTAGTTGATTGTGGATGCCTTAACTGGCTTGCGCCTAGTTCTAGATTTTGTTTCTAGATTTAAAGTCAATATTTGCACTACACATTGGAGGGAGGCACAGTGCACTGCCTAACCCGGTTACCGTCACCGCTTCTATGGCGCCCGCGTGAGCTCCACAATTGAATTCACCCCTCTTTCGGATCTCGCTCCGAGGCATGTCCTTACACAGAGCGGCACTTGGCACAAAGAGGATATTAACTCAATCGAACTGCGTGCTAGCTCAACTGTAGTTAAGATTTAGCAATATGTAGCGCCCTAGGCCCCACTGGCACACTATGTGTCAAGTCTCGCACTCATACACCTAATCAGAGATCGCGATTCGTATCTATGCGTATCTATCTTGTTTCTTGTAATCAACAAAAGTACTTTAAAACTGGTTATCAATTGAACATTAATTAACACAACTGATTAATGATGATAACGCAATAAAGTAACATTGATCGGTGTTATTGATACATGCTTGTTTATGTGTTGATGTTGTTGTTCCTGATGACTATTATATATCATCTTTATTATTATATATCAATTATAATTGACATACATGTTTGTTTTGTTTTGTTTTTTCAATGAATGAATGTTGGATCTCACGATTTGTTGTTTCTTTCTTTTTCTCCACATCAGGCATTTGTCTCAACCGGCACAAATCTACAACTCATCTTCAATCCATGCGCCAACAGTTACAGCGGCACCGATTACTGTGATTTTGACAAGGAAAAAGGAAAAGTAAGTTCACGCAAACTTATTTTTTATATTTTGAGTTTAATATGCGCTGTGGTTCATAAACAATGGTTAGGCTGTGTGAGGTGGGCTAGCCGATGTGATGATGATGATGCTTGATGTAATGTGAATATTGCATATAATATGCTTACACAAATTTGAAATTAAAATTATGCTTGCCATTTAAATGAGGATCGATTGCAACAATTAAAACAAGGTGAGAGAGAGAGAAAGAAGGAACTCTCCGGCGGTCGGTTAGTTGGGGTCAGTGAAAATGAGCGAGCCTTACTCGTCGCTTAACTTTTTGTTAGCAAGTTGTGCTAGTGAAACCTCTAATTTTCATTGACTGCCACCACCACCACCAGCACTACCACCATCATCATTGCCGTCATCGTCATCATCATCATTGGCGCCAATTATTCCATATTCGTTTTAAACACAAACACAACACGCGCACAAAACACACCCAAAATTTAGAGCAAAAAAATATATCTCGGTGTTTTTGCGGTATAATTGGTGCAGTTTTGTGTCTGTATGTGTAGGTGAGCCCGCAGGGTCAACAGGCTTGTCTTAGTATGTGTGTGTTAGGTGAAAGGTTACTCGAGTGGGGTCAAGGGAGAGAGAGAGAAAGAGAGGAAGAGAGATCTGAGCTGAAGGGAGCACGCGTGCACGTTGACTCTAATTGATGGTAATCAGTAGGTCTTCTTGCCGGTGACTCTAGCAAGCGGTAATGATGATGGTGCCCCAGTGCTAGTGGTGGCAGTGGCATAACCCCTCCGAGAGATCGCCATCAACTGACTAATTGTTGGCAGTCCGCGCAAACGAGCTCTACAAAACGGCAAAGAGATTTGTCTCAATGCAAACGAACTCGACTTTCTGTGTGTATGTGTGTTTGCTTCCTCTCTCTCCATTTGCCTGTCTGCCTAACGATCGCACATGGTGTCGATGAGTCTTTCCAATTCTTGCACCCCCAATTCTGTGGTGATGATAACATCGCATCGGCAATCATGGCTTCAAGATGTCGGTCTATGCGCCAATATGGCATTGTGAGATGACTTTGGTGGCCTGATGACTTTTGGCCACGCGTCTTCGCACCGGCTGGCATAACCAGCTATTGACTAGCTCCAGTGAAGTCTGACAATTGAGTGGCTCGCGTCAGCAATTGACGCTTAGGTAAATGCAAAATGAATTACCACCCTCATTTATATCATTGGCAAATTTAAGCAACAATGAGACTTATTCTCGTAGTGTTCGATTGCCGAGCAAGGACTAGATCAGATAGAAATAGAACTCAATTTGTCGTTTGAAACTCAGTGCTTGCATCATTTCACCAGACCAAATTCAGATTTTTTTATTTTACTAAATTCACATTAAACACATTGTTGTAATGACCTCTCTAATTATTACACTAGTATTGTAATTAGGCGAGTTGTTTTGTGGATTGGGTTGAATTGGCGTCATTGGTAGGAGTGATGAGCACGCTCGTTATGGTCATCAAACAGCTAGTAACCACTACCAGTGGTGGCCAGTGTTTGTGTTTTGACTCGGCTACCAGTTCCGATGGCAGGTTTTGAGCCGACCAGGCAAGCCTCGGTTATGTTTTATTTACTTCACACCAAAACGGTTCATTGCTGTGCATTGAGTCACACGGAAACACTCGGAAACGTTCGATGTAGCTCATCTAACTGTCTCTCTCTCGCTCACATTCTGTGCTGTTTTGCTGCCTGGTGCGTGCCTCGATGCAGATGCACGATTTCCTTGACTCGCCGTGGAGTGATTCGCTTGCTCTCGCGCAACCAAACAAATCACACAACAATGTAGGATGAACAGAGTCTGTTCGTAGTACATTGTTGTCACCACATTGTTGTGTTCCTTCCTTGGTACTACTCCAAAGATTGGCTGCTGCCGCCGCGGAGACCATTTCGGTCGGTGCGGTGGTCGCGCGGACGTGCTGCGCCGGGTCGGAAGCGATGGCCATCCTCGTCGCTACCATGTTTCTTTCTCTCTCTTTTTCTTGGCCGCACACTTGGCGGCTCGTGTCACATGAGTGCTTTCACCTTGTCACACTGTGGCCATTAATTGGCCGAGTCTAACGACGCCGACCATTTGGCAACGATCTCGAGCAGAAGCGAAACTGCCTTGAGAGTGGCGGTGTTGCGGTCGATTTGACTCACTCGTGTGCCATAGGTGTACCTCTTCTAATTGGATCTGCACACTCGCTGTGTCAAAGTGTCAAACCACCAGCGGGGCGCGACAGACTTCCACAGACAAACAAATTGACCAGACACTTTGTTGTGACGCGTTCGTCTCGTTTTCACGCCACCTCGTTAGATCGTTGCCACACCAAATGGAGATCCGATCGTGGGTAACTTGGGCGCTTTCCAGATGTCTTCAAATCTCGATCTAATTGCTCACTCCGATCCGCACTGTCACTCGGAGCAACTTGAGATTTTGATTTATGATGCACTGACACCAGAAGGAGTTTTGGTACATAGTTTCTTCTCGTTGTCTTCGGAAGGTTCGAGGCTAACCGTGACGGGTCGTGGCCAGCCGCGGCGCATTGGCTTACCTCCACTAATGGCCGCTAATCACACAGGTGGATGCCCTTGATCACATCTGCCACCGAGCTTCTCGATGCTTGTTTTACTTTTTTGGGTTTGAAAAAACTATGTAATAGTGTAATGTGATTCTCAGGCATATTTTTGAATATTAAATTCTGAACGCGTGCCGATCGAGAGTGATGGCTGCAGGGCTGTCATTATCGCGTTGACCGAGGTACGATGATCCTCTTGATGTGTGTGCAAAGTGTGTGTGAGATCTGGTTCGCTACTGAGCTGGTCATCAGTGCGCCACCATAACCATTAGTAGAGAGAAAGAGAGAGAGAGAGAGAGAAAGAGAGAGAGAGAGAACGAGCCACCATCTTGGCCACTATCTTGCTCTCTGCACACACACACACACACACACACACACACACACACACACACACACAAACTCGTCGGCGAGTATAATTGCAAAATTACAGACTACAAACACGCGACATGAGAGTTTATCGCCACACACTCTCTCAGATACCGTCTTCAAAGTTGGTTGTCCCAAGAGTGCCTCAACAGTAGACCTATGTTCCGCACTGACAAACACACAAACACAGAGTGGTGTGCAATGGAAAATGATTCACATTACTCCAATTGTTTCGTCTTCCTCGGCTAGATTATTTCGGTAACTAGGCGGGGGTTGAACGGTTCGATACTGCTGGTGGACAGTTGAGTTGAGAAATTGTTTTCCAACCGTGAACCGACTTATGATCCACCTGACAGTAGTTCACCACTCACTGCCACTGAGATACTTTAAATGCAAATGGACAATCGATGCCGTATTTTGTCATTGTGCTCACTCACTCATTTTGCCGCTGATGGCTCCGAGTATATTGCTTTTCACAATTCACTTACACATTCACATTCCCATTGGGGCGTGTATTTGCATCGAAATCCTTTTGTTCAAGGTGTCAATTGCGTCACTCGAGTGGGGTATCATTGAGTCTCACTGATTGTGAGTTTCACTTTGAGCACAAAAACACACTCTTCATTAGTATGCGTCGTGATGGTTAGGGCCTTCGCAACACCTGGTAGGCAGGTTAAGGGGCGCAAGCACTGATTTCGATCACTCCCATGTCAAACTTATGCCGAAATAAGGTGCTAAGCGCGTCACTGAACTCCCCCTCATCTCTATACATATGCGAGTCACTCAACTTGACCTTTATGCCTGGCTGTGTGTGTATGTTATCATTCTTACATCTTTTTGCTCAGCTAACTTTTATGATTGAGAGAATGGATGGATGGAGTGAAACAAACTCGTCTTGCTTATCACTTGGTCTCTCGCGCCAATTAGGGCCCTCGTGCGCACAACATTGTGAGGTACGTCATTTTTCTCAACTCATCTTGCACTGCACAACCACTGTTGGTGGCGGCATTGGTGCCTTTTGCTTTCTCTCTCTCTCTCTCTCTCCCTTTCTCTCTCTCTCTCTCTCTCTCTCTCTCTCTCTCGCCCTCTCTTTCTGTTTGGTTGTGGCGCCTGTGTGCCTCGGCTTTGATGCTTTATCTCAGTATTTCCGCCGTAGCCACCATCACTGAACTTTACGACTCGCTTCTCTTGTTTTGCTCATGATGGCCACGTCGTTTACTCTCTCGTGTCGATGTTGATGTTCACACTGTGTGCCACCACTGACTGGTCTCATCTTCAATGGCGTCCGCAGAGCGAGCTGATCTGCGTGCGAACAATTAAAGCCAAGTTAGTCACTGGCAGCCGTTCTTGAGCATGCCGATTGCAAATTTGGAAACAAATTGCAAGTTAATTTGTTTTGAGTGAGTGAGAGAAAGAAAGAGGAATGTTGAAACAGGCGCCTGGCGGAATCTAAATTGCCTTCTTTGAGTGGTGCCCAGCGTGCACCAGGCGACCACGGCAGTTTGGTCAGCCGCCGTACGACGTTATCGTCGGCTTTACTCTCTTTCTTTCTCAATGAGTGGTACACTCTAGCAATTAGTTGAAGCCGAATCGAGATGAAGTGTCTATATGGGTACTGTGTGCAATATAGTGGAGAATTGGACAGAGTGTGGTCCAGCAGGAATCGACTCGAGAATCTGGCTCTATATAGAGCCTGATTGCGAGCAGGACCAGTCTGACCAAAGAGCGAGCTGTGTGATGATCGCAAGCACACACTGTACCAGGCCTGGTCGCGAGTCAGCGATTAGTGTTGCTGGCTTGGGTAGTGCCGCGCTCCGAATGCCAATCTCCTTCTGGTTCATCTCCTGCAGCAGTCTGCAAGCCTCCTGTCTCACTCTGTTCGATCTTGGGCTCTGTCGTAGTATTGACACGGAATGTGCCACTCGCTAACCAGATGGGGATTTTATTTCCTTAATGCCAGATCTATTTCTGCCAGCAGCGAGGCGAGCAGTCGTTTGCTCCCTCACTTGGAAGCACTGGTGAGTGCTAGCCAAATTTGGCTTCTCTTTGCCCGATCTATATGAACTGGTGGCAGAGTGGCTGCATCGATGATCGCTGCCGCGTCACCAGATGCAATGCACAGACTGCACACTCACCACCACGGGTGCCACCAAGGACCAGCAGTGGTGGTGGTTGTGGAACAATCCAATCGTCGACTGATTGTGATAATAGGCACGGCATCCTAATGGAATTTGGCTGCCGTGCCGCGCCTGCTCGCCTCGTTGCTGGTGGTGACCGTGGTGGTGTGGTGCCCGTGGCTAGGCGTCGTGTCACTTCACGCCACAATTGGATCCTAGATCTACCAGGCCCGACTCGACTCGACTTCACTGCATCACTCGCAGAACCAATCTATATTTGCTCGACAGCTACTCAGAGACATTATTTAATTGAAACGACTCTCTGAATGTCAGCGAATTGTCTAGTGAATTATCATATTTGATGGATGTGACTTGGAATCAATGAATGAAATAAAATGTGTTTATCTTAGGTGCCGCGTGCGCCTGTATGCACCTTGCCGGTCGATGTTATCGCGCACATAATAACACGCCAATGACACGATGATGGAGAGAGTGAGTGAGTGCGGGCCAAGGGTGAGGGGTGATGATGACACGGTCGGGGTCAAGGGTCGAGTGACGTGTTGGCAAACACACTTGCAGGGGCTCACTCGTTTGCTCCTTGAGCACCATATCGTGTTACACCAACGATGACAAATGTGGAATGGAGTGGGCGAGAGAGAGAGAGAGAGAATTTGTGTTTCAACGCTGGTCAGGTTGCCCTCCGTGCTTTAAGCTCACTTGCAAATGGCCTCCATCCATTATAAAGCATGACAAGAGGTCTTCTCTCTATAAATCACCGACCGGCTCACTGGGCCGACTTTGGTGGCCACTTGGGCGCCCAGTAGCTTTCAACATTGACACACGAGCCTGACCTCTCCTGCCGCTAAATTGCACACTATTCGGTCACAAATGAAAGACCAATTGGCCCAGAGGTTATACTTACGGATGCACAGGGCGGAAGCCAATCAATCTGATTATGACTCAACGTGGCAAGCTAGTTCTGGCAATCCTTGTTCGCACACATCATTTTTCTTTGTTTACCCATTTAATTTATTCTCATTGTGTTCAACTGGGATAATTTAGATAGCGATGGTAGCGCCTTCACCCGAATTTTAATGTTGCCACAACGCTGATTGTTTCATTGACGGCGCTTATTTCTCATGTCTGATTAGTAATTTTTATGGATTCTGCAGGAATATTCTCGATTTAAAATCTTGATAGAATAGAATTTGCTTGGAAATTGTGTCAACACTGAACACTTTGGTTACCTCGAGACTTACATAGCTAAGCTCACATTCGATTTCTTGGAAAATATTTAAAAATGTTATAAATGCGAGAGACGCAATGCAAACAGGGCACCGAGCGAGTACACATCATCGTCCAATCATCACAACTGGGTCTTTTCACAACCACTTTGAATAATCAGACTGTGTGTGTGTGTGTGTATGTTTGTAGGCTTCTTTGCTTGTCTGTGCGTGTCTCTCTGTGTTTTTAGATTCAGCTTCTCGCATTCTTTCTGAAATGGTTCAATAGGAAAACTGACATAGGCAAACAAATAATAATTTTTTTCGTTTCATGTCAGGTCCACATTCGATCCTCGATGATTATGGACGGAGTGTGCATTAGGTGGCGTGGCTACATTGATCTAGAACGACTCGACGGAATCGGCAGTCTCGAGTATGATGAAGACCGAGGCCGGGTAGAAGAAGCGATTCTACGCGAACAGATCGAACAATACAAGATGCGGATGCGTGAGTTTGAGGAACGGCAACGGCTTTACAAGCTCGCACAAGCCGAACACCAAAAGAAACACTCGGTCACCGCTGCTACCGCACCAGTCACTTCTACGTCGTTGAGTAAAACCGAGGTTAGTTGGTTGCTCCGAGGCCGTTGTATCAATGGCACTGTGCCATTTGTGCCCACTTGGCACCGAGTTGTTACATTTGCTGCACCGCACTGCCCTTCGAGTTGCTCACTACCGCTAATGGAGAGAGAGAGAGAGGGAAGTAAATTGCCATCACGATGCTTGGCATTTGTTTACTCACACACGTGGTGCGAGGAGCCGCGAGGAATAATTTTTGGCACCTTGGCAACGATAGCGAGTTCGATTTCACTTGGCCTCTGTCAATGGGATGATCTTGCCTCAATGCCGTTCACTAGACACGATAGGTATTTGACAGTAGCGATCGAGTCGACCCGCGAGGTGATTACCGATAGGGCCGATCGGAAACTGACCAGTCGGAAAGATGTGTGCGCACCCGGCAGTCGGCATCGAGGCCATCTAATCGAGTGGTGCTCTCACCCCGCTGAGCCGCCCTGCCAATCGGCTGAGGGAGCAATTTTATGGCAGTGTGACTCGAGTCTAATTGGTTGTTTGTGTGTTTAGTCGCCATTGAGCTGTGGCCGATACATTGAAGATGCGCTGTGAGATGTGCACAGTGAGATGTGGCCAAGGTGGCGAGGTCGGCGGTTCGTCTTGCCACTGCTAATGGCATGCAAACACCCCGCGCTCGTCACCAACTTTCGATCGCGCACTCTCGCGCCTTGCCAAATTAAATAAACTCTTACTGCACACCGCGTCTTGGTTGTGTCCGAGCCATAAATCTGACACTGTGCTTGTTTGACAATGTCTTTGTGGATGGCCGACCGATTGTATCAAGGCTCTCTCTCTCTCTCTCTCTCTCTCTCTTTTCTTTCGCCATCCTCACTCACTCTTACTGACACTGACTGGGGCGGCAGCGAATCACACTCTCGTTAGTCAGTTCGGTGAGTGGCAGCAAATCTCATAATGAATAGTCGTTGGCACACTGGCTAGCTGTCAATTAGCGAGGGCCGAGAGTGCCACATTCAGTTGCACGCGCACGCCAGACCAGATTTGTCCAACGCGTATCCTGGAGTTGGAATTTGGCGCGCTCGATTAGAGCGGTCATCAGGGCGGCCTAATCGAATAACTCACACTTTTTTTACAAACTTCTGACTTGTCACACGTTGCTCGGGAAATGACAAGGTTTGTGCAGTTTGCACTCGGACGACACTCTGCAGTGGTGGTGGCCAATTTGTGCTCAAGTGACTGGCACGTGACTCGAGTGTCACACACTATTCTCTGGCATGTTTGCCTTGGGCTCTTACCACTGCGATAGCCCGAGGAACTTGGATTCACTTGCCAATTACATTATTAACATGTTATTATAGGCTTATTTGAGTCCAATCGAGTGAGTGAATGAGCGTGGCATCGACTCGAGAAGGAATTCTTTTTTTACTGTGACAACTCTCCGAACCTTAGTAGAACCTAGCAGCGGAACAAAGCACGCGCAAAACGTGTCTGACACGAGTTTGGCCACGAGACTCGTGCGCGCGTGTTGTCCGGGTCAGATTATGCAAGAAGGATTATTAGAGTTCTGGTGTGCTGTGTGTGTGCTAGTTCTGGCAAATAATATGAATCACTTAGACACGAGGCTAGTGGAACGTGATTTGTCATCGTTCATTGCTCTCATATTGCCCACTCTCATTCATTCTCTTGTTCAGACTCGATGACTGATCTCTATGTTTTTCTCATTTTTCATTGCAGCTTCGTAAGCATCATATTGAGAATATACTAAGCGGCAGTCTCTCCGGTGAAAGTGCCATGAAGAAGCATATACCTTGATTCAACGTAATACCTTTTGGGGCCTAGCCTATGATCATCATCTTTCATCTTTGTACAAAAGTCATCTTCATCTTCCTCTAGCGGTATACGAAATCGCTCTATGAACACTTGAAATAAGTCTCAGAAGCACATCAGAGTCCTTTGCAATACTTTTAATTTATCCCTTTTCGGTACTCGCCGTGTTAGCTTCGAGCTGTATCGTTCCCCCTTCTCCCATCGTTTCGCTTGTTTATTCCCACATTGCTCCCTCGTTGATATACATGCCCAGATATCGTGTGAGATGTCTGTCAACTGTCATTGCTTGTAAATATGATTCTTTGTTTAGCCATCACTTGCTCGTTTTCCTTCTCATTTTCGAGTTCTTTCTTGATTGGTCTCAATAATAAATCACCTCCACTAACGCGTTGTGTGTGTGTTGTGACACCGATCGCTTCCAGCCGGGCAACTCCATTGTGGGAGGCTTCGGTGCGGTCTTGACCTGCCACCGGTATACCCGACCCACCACTAGCTAGAGCTGGACACAATGCGCGCGCGACACCTCGGGTTCAATCCAACGTGCCACGCACGTGCAACTCTCACTCTAGCTTTGTCATTCTTTCTCACTCTCCCTTCTCGGACTCATTCATAATGTCACAATTTGGCACTGGGTCTCGGTGACAACTCTGTCTGGATTCATTCACCATAGCGCGCGGACCACTCGGACCTCCCGATGCGTTTCCTTTGAGCGAGCCTAATTGCGCGTCGCGAATCGGACACCTTCTTTGCGCTAATTGTATTGCACCATCGAAGCACGCTGCAACACTAGAAGCACAAGTGCAAACTACATCCATCACCTAGCGAATCGAGGTGCGTCGGTGTGTGTGTGGAATAGCTCGAAGCACACAAGTGCCAGTCACGTTGACTCTACCTAATGGACTCTAAATCAGTCAAAAACCCTGCCGAGCGATTCTTTAGCTGGAACAATAGGTTTAGGCCGTGAGTCAATGCCCGCGGAGCCAACAGATGCGCATGCTATTTTAGTCCTAGGCCGCTTAGCAATAATTAAATCAAAACAATTTCTGGAATCGGCACTATGAGCAATGAGTGCACACTGATGATGGCGATGAAACTAATATCGGGACGAGAGATGCACAAAGTGTGAGTGCCAGTGCAGTGCTCGCACTCCACTGGGCACGCTGAACAGCCAGTGCGTCCCGGTCCAGATCTCTCTCTCTCTCTCTCTCTCTCTCTAAGTTATTAGATTGAATAAACATATTGACGGGTGGTACTGCTACTGGTGATGGTGACGATGGTGGTGATGTGGATATCAAGCAGTGCCACTGATCCCACTCGAGCTTGCAGTGAGTCAAGCGGGCACATGGTGCTTTCTCGGTTGCAGGTGCACCCATTTCCACAGCCAATTAAGACGAGCTGCTCGTGCGCGCGCCACCGATCGACCGTGCTACTGGCACTGATTTGACTCGCTCAGCCAGATTAGCCTCCCGAGCTCTATGCTCCATTCGTCGCGCCACTCTATTCATTTTCATCTTTACATACCAACAGGAAAAGAAAAACAATAACACACTTTATGAAAGGAGCACCACTTTATTTCGATTATCAAGTTTGTATTTTTTATTTTACTAATACTAATAACTTTAAAACGTTGTGAAGCGTAATATTTTCACTATATTCTAAAATTGCAATTGCAAGTTTTATTTTAGTTGTAGCTTTTGAGTTATTTTTGTTTCATCATTTGCAATTCTGATCCAGATTACTCACTCAATTATTCATGAAAAACATGACAATTATTACTGAAAGTCGTCAAAAAAGAAGAAACACGTGGCTTGTACATGTTTACCTGGGCAAATTTAAGCAATGTCAACAGTTAATGTTTGCGCAGAGCATGTCGAGTCCGATTGTGTGACTCTCTCTCTCTCTCTCTCTCTCTCTCTCTCTCTCTCTCTCTCTTTCTTTCTTTCTCTCTGTGTGTGAAGAGTACATTAGGTCAACACACAAATGGTCAAGAGTAGCACGTTTGAGAGTGTCTCCTAGAGAGAAAGAGAGAGAGAGAGAATCGATTGAATCGTTTAGTTGCGTGACTGACTTGCTTCGACTTGTTATTGTTGTAGCATTTAATTACTGTCTATCAAGATTGGTTCAGTTGTGTGCGCTGATCGAGCATTCATCGAGAAAAACAATAATACACATAGAGATACTAATCGGTGATGGTCACCACGCCCGAGCGCTCGCGATGTCATCCATCGAGCGAGGACAAATTGTTCCGACTCTCAATTGCAAGCCACTGGTCGGGGGGCTGCTTTCACAATTCTAATTAGTTTAAATCGCTTCCTCACCGCCAAGCACACAAAGAAAGTGTGTGTTTGGTGTTGTTGGCGACAATTCAATTTAAAATTGACCAATTTGGAACTCATTCTTGTCGGTTTGTCTTTCTCTCCCACTTTGGCTTGCTCGGGTTGGCGTGGCTCGTTAACGTTATTGATAGACAACCACGCACAAAAGAGTTCACTTTGGGCCTTCTCTCTCTCTCTCTCTCTCTCTCTCTCTCTCTCTCTCTCACGCAGCACCACAGAGCATTGTCATCGGAGTGCAACTGTACAGTTCTCAATAGTTTGCATGTGAAGGCAGCATTGGTCTCTGGTAGACAAAAGCCAGAGTGCGAGTCGCGTCCAAATTTGCACATGCAGCTGCATCGAACGGGCACTAATCAAACGAGTGTTTGTCACCCAGCGCGCCCGTCGACTTGTCGTTTTGATCGAGAAACTCGATGTCGATGGGCACACACTAGTCGATTAATATTCTTCACACCGCCCTATAGTTTGACCCTATTAGCGGGAGTTAAGTTTCGCCAATATATATAAAGTTATTAAGTCAATCGTTTGGGTGCGCTCTTGTGTGACAATTGGTGGCCCGAAAGGGCACACTGAATCGAACAGATCAGGTCAGCGTGATCGGGGGTCCCTTCACTCAATCACCTCTCTCCCTCTCTCTCTCTTTCTCTCTCATTCTATGTTTATGTTGCTACTAGTGAGTGAGAGAGAGAGAGAGAGAGAGCTTAGGTCGCTCGTGTGCGTATAGTGCTATCATCACTGGTGTGCCCCAGGTGGACAATTGAGTGGTCACAATGAGACACCCACCAAAGTAGTGAATGGCGTGCCTACAACTGACCATCGACATATCGACTTGACCCTGGCCAAGAGTATCGATTTCATGTTCTTTAGGTAAACGTGTGTGTGTGTTTCCAGTAAATGAGCGATACCAGCAGCGAGTGCGAGTGTGAACAATTTTATTTGTTTGCTTCAATTGGAAATGCGCAATAGCCTGCACCCTTTGAAGGTCTTCCACCAATTTTGTCCCTCACCAGTGACATGGTAGAGTCAGACTAGCACATACAAAAGGCCTAAAGTGTGTGCAGAGTGAAGTTAAGAAGAGTGAAAAGTGAGAGCTTTTTTACCTAAAAAAGGTTTTATCTTTCACTCTCAATATAAAATGCAATGAGACGATGATTGAGCTCAAATCGGTGGCACAATGGGAGAGCTAGTTCCGTGGCTCGCGGTTCGAGAGTTACAATGGCCAAGTCTCAAGCTGACGCGCGAGCTTCTAATGTGAAGCACGTAAATAAACAACAACACTACGACCACTGCCACACGGTGGTACCACCGGAAAATTGGTTGCCAACAGTCACAGTGACAGTTGAAACGGTTTACACTCTAATAGACGTTGCAAAGTGTGAAGAAAGAGGGAAAAAAGAAAGAGAGAGAATAGCCACAATGTCAACTATACACCACACCGCACACACAGAAGTCAACTCTCGAATCGGCTTCTTGTTTTGCTTGACTTGACTTTGAAGAATGAAACTATTTGAGAGAAAAGTAAAATCAAATGGTATTTGTGTCAAAATTGGAAAAGATTTTCTGGATTTTACCTGTCATCACTGGCCTTTGTTGGTGTTGAGCATTTTAAGTCAATCCGACTATGGAGTACTCGAACGAGTCACATCTTGATAAGTGTGTGTGAAGCATCCGGTTAGAAGAATGCAAGGAAGGCACTTTTTTCTGTTGCACAACATTTGCGATTGCAATCGAGTGAGCAGGCCATCTGGTGTAGTGCACGAGTTGATCTCTGCTAAGGTGTCTGGCCAAGAGTGCCATCCCATTGTGCCAATCGAGTGGGAGAAAGAGAGAGAGAGAGAGAGATGAAGAGCGATCGATCGGTAGCTTGAGTGCCAGCGCCGAGTGTGTCACTAGATAAACGGCTTTGCCCGGTTGGGTTCGTGGGATGCCTGGCAAGGGCGATTAAAAACGGTTTGAGCCAGTGAACACTATGTCGCCCTTGGGTAATTGGATGCAACGACTAGCCGAGTTGGTGTGCCATCCGGAGACAATTGTTAGGCGAGACAACAGAAGCCACCGTCAACGATGAGGTCTATCAAAAAGGGCAAAACTCAATCCGATTATCTTCACTTCGACAATCTAATTGATCTATAATTAAAGCCGGCTCATCTGCCGTGGGTGACGTGAAGTGAGTGAAGCTTAGTTGAGATAAAGAGAGAGGGGGAGGGAGAAGAGGGACAGAACAAACGGGCCCAGGTGGAGAAGAAGCTTAGCGCCACACTACCGCATTATAACGCAAAGGACAATAACTTGATTCAATGCACAGTGAAGTTTCATCTTCAGTGAGTGACAGTTTTCTCAAATTTAAAATTCACAAAATAAATGTATAATAATAAAAAACTATGCAATTTGATTTATTATGTAAGTTTGAAATTATCTTTTGATATTTTTATAACTTTAAGCAATTTAATAATGTTTAGATATAAATAATTTGTTGTATTTGAACTAAAAAACAGTATACGAACTACTAAATGTTGAGGGTAGTCGAATATGGGCAAAGACTGTAATCACAATTTTCGAAGAAAAGTAATCCTAATATATTTTTTAAAATTTTTATTTTCTCAACAAACTCAAGTGAGCCAGAAATTATGTCAACAACTTTGGTGTTGATGTTTTCAGTCAGTATTTAATAGAAAGGTAACACTTTTCTTGTTGTTGTTTTGTTTGCATATGCATTTAAAAATATCTAAATATAGATTGGATGACATGTATGCTTAGTAATCCTAACTTTGATGTAAATTGATTTGTATTTTAAAGGGTAATTTTTTGAAAAGTTGGAATTTAAATTAGGCCAACGACACCTACTGCTTTTGTATAGATAAAGTCGCAGATGATGAGAGATCAAAAGCTAATTGAACTCAACGTTTCTATGATGTAGTAATGACGTTGATTTGGAGTGATCCCGGCACACACTTGAGATTCAAAAGCACTCAGAAGCACTTTAATGTGCATCATGTGTACCATCTGTGATCATTGATAGTTATGCCTGGTGTGGATATGTTTTTCTTAATAATTTAGATACTTGTAATAGGAGATAGCGTTTAGTTTTGAAATTAGTCTCACTAAACCGGATTCGTGATTCAATCTAACAAGTCATGTGGTTTAATTATCTTGTGATCAATTTGCATTTGATTTGACAGAAATTTCTAACATGTCTAGAGTTTTACCTGTATATAAGCATTACTGGTAGCTTAATGCCAATTGCCACCGAGCCTGACTTTGTTAATACAAGCAAATTTTAGTATTTCGGCTAAAGAATGAAGTGGATTATTTTGGTAGCGAACGCTACTCTCTTGGCCACATTGGCCCAAAGCTTCACTGTTCAACGTGAGATTACCTCATTCGAGCAATTCAAGATGGTCTATCACAAACAGTACAGTGCGGAAGAGGAGCCCGTTCGTCGTGAGATCTTTAACGCCAACTTACGATGGATCGAGGAAAACAAGGACAAACATGGTGCTGTGCTTGACATCAATGAGCACGCCGACTTGGTGAGTCTGTTTTGTTTCTACAACTCGATTTGACCTGACCATACTCATTGTTTTGGGTAGACTGACGAGGAATTTAGATTAATGTTTGGTACAATGAACGAAAACACATACGCCGAGATGAACAAGCAGACACCAGTGGTGAGCTATCCGGAAGAGGGTGCCTCACTGCCGGCAAATTTTGACTGGCGCCAGCATGCTCACCTGAACAGTCCGGTCAACCAGGGTCAGTGTGGCTCGTGCTGGGCTTTTGCTACGGTGGCTACCATTGAAGCGGCTTATGCCATCCACAAGAAGGTCAATGTAAAGCTCTCCGAGCAACAACTGGTGGACTGTGACACTCCCGCCAGAGGCTATGTGAACCATGGATGCCGAGGGGGATACCCCAACCATGCGATGGACTATGTCCACCGCGAAGGTTTGATCGAAGAAAGTGTCTACCCGTACATCCACAAAGACGAGGCATGTCAGGTGAATCGATTGCGCAGCCACAAGCAGTACCACGTCAACGGTGGTCACCAACTTGGCTTCAACACGTCGGACACTAGCGTGATGCAAGCACTGCATGAGCACGGCCCCGTGGTTGTGCTTATCTTTGCCACTGACAACCGCTTTCGATTCTACAAGTAAGTTCACTTGTAGTATATAACTTAACTCTCAATGTGGTAACCGATTGACTCGCAAGGAATGGCATTCTGCGCAATGTGCTCCCGTGGCACCGATCGATCAACCACGCGGTGACCCTCATTGGGTGGGGTTCCGACAACGGGGTCGACTACTGGCTCATCAAGAACAGTTGGGGCACCGGCTGGGGTGAAGGTGGCTATGTGCGCGTGGAGAGACATCATGGACTCATGGGCATCAACAACTATGTCTGCTATCCTATCCTCAACTAACCACTTTATTGCCAATGCTCATCTCAACTCTTTGCACTTGCACTATACACATTAGCACTAACTATTTATAATCCACAATTATTCTAATTTTAAAAAATAATAAACTTTCAACAAGATTTGATTTGGTATGTTGGGGTAAAAAATTATTCGAAAGCACTGAGGAAGTTAATTAGAGCTCCAGTTTGCTACTTGAAAAATACTTTTTTAAAACACAGTGCTGCCCTCTATTGAAATTAAATGACAATATAAAATCGTCCATTCATAGATAAAGTTGACATTTTTAAAAAGTTTTATCTTCTCTGACAGGGTAAAAATACTGAAAGCGAATCTATGACATACCTACTTTATACTCAAATCTATTCGCCTACTCTTTTCACTACGGCAAACTTTTGAGATAACGATAAGGTGCACGGGGTTTCCCTTTAACACATGACTCTGGGTATTATTCGGGGTCGATTGGTGCAAAAATCTTGAA
>WURS02350756.1:0-17726 GCA_011762765.2 Rhinocypha anisoptera
TCTAACCCTCACTCCCTCCCTCTGGTATATTCCCGCGTAGACGAGGGAGGGGTTTGGCGGGGAACTGATCCCTCACCCCACCCCACCATCCTCCTACCTCGAAAAAAGTAGCCAGTGGTGACATTCCGTAATATGGAAAAATCTTAGCACGTTATTCATGTTTAAGTTTAATGTTTTTAGGCTTGACATAGAAAAAGGAATCCGTAACTAAAAATTTGTTACACTTTTCCACACAAGAAGGATAATTTTATTTAATCTATGACGCGCACTTCAACTAAAACGGCTCATCATCAGGTAAAAAGGTCCTCAACCTGATGATAACTTGATGAAAAGGTGAAGTTTTTTGCGGATAAGTGCCATATTTTTTTTACTTATTACGACATCCATAGTGCCTCACAGAGGGAAGTTAGGGGATGATATTGGTGACAGTTTTGTTGGAGGGCGGGGAGTCCGACGGGACTGGAATGGCAGGGCAACACCCTTTCCGGGTCGGAATATAAGTGGAAGTGGCTCTTAGGAGGCGATCGGGTTTAAGGGTTCCCCGGGGCGGTAGCGGAGGATGGAAGGCAAGGAGAGGATGGATAGGGGTTTTATGCGGGAGGGGAGGGTGGGGCCATGAGACCCCGTCTGGAATGGAAGGGCCCGGAGGGGATTACGCCAAAGGGCTTGACGCCCAAACGAGTGGGGGTGGGGGATGTTGAGGGAATGGGAAATAAAGGGCGCGGATACGGATAGGCTGGGATCACGCGGGAGTGTACTCTAAGGAGGAGCGAGGCGGAGTGGCGAGGAGCGTAGCGGAAGCGGGATTGAATTAACCTCACGAACTATGAAGCATCGTCCCAGCAAAGGGCGAAAGTCTGAAGCAAAAGGAGAATGATTTAGAACGATAAAACGACCATTGAAGGTGACATCGCAGGATGTTGGACACACTGTAAAGGGCAGAGGGCTCGTCGGACATTTCAATGAATCGGTAACCCAAGTAATTGCTTCGTTCCGGTGTTCTTCACTTTATTTTGGATATTCTTAGACACATGCGCTCTTATTCCTTTTTCTTTCACCTCTAGTCTTGGGCATAGTGCCAGTTTTTTCTTCGTCATCTCTAGTACTGAGTCATTGGTGTATCATTATCCTCGTTCGTGTACTACCCATGTTTCTTTCACCAAATGGGAATCATTGTATCTTGGTACTTTTACTAATTGACTGAATTATACATACATATTCATTTATTCCTTTATTTATATGCTGCGATAGTATTACACGCTCTTGTCTCGACTGAAATAAATTGTCGTGTCGGCCATAAAAATGATATCATGCGCTTGTGGGAAACAGTAATTGTAACCAGTAAATATTTGCATCTCTACGATTGGACGATGCATATTATTATCATTGAGTCATACTCATTGGAGAAATAAACCTGTAAAGTCATTCAGGGACGAGACCATTATTAGTATCGTACGCACACTCCAAATGGGATGACAAAATATTTTATGATACGACCTGAAATAAATTTCAAGTTGATAACATACTCAGAATTAAATTAATATTTAAAAGCTATGAAAAAATATCTCTTAAATGCAAATATTTATACGCGACGCGATATTTTTTCACAAACAGATATAACGTGTGTAAAGGAGGACACGGGCACAGTGCCTCTAGAGAAGAGATTTACATACGCCTTGGTATGAGAGGAAGATTACTCAAATTCATATTTACGGCTTCATATCTTTAAACTGGGATACCAGGGTTAAATTTATTCAGAATATCATGGAGTGATGATAAAACTTAAGGGCGTGGGTGTTTCTACGGATGCAAGGCGTGTGCCGCAGAAACAGCGATAAGAGGACGCGACGATTGTGACAGAGAAAATTCTACTTCAAGTGTCTTCGAACCAGTGACTCATAGTGAGACAAAAGCCACGGAAATAAGTAGCATGGCGAGGAGAGATTCATTTAAGCATCCACCAAAAAGCAAGAGGGGAACACTAACATGATGAGATATTATAAATAATTAAGGAAGGAAATAAGGTAATTAAAAAAGTTGAGATTTAAGCTAAAATGACATTCGAGTAAAATCCTATTGAGGAGAGTAATGGTATAGCGGTTTGAAATGGAGAAAAATAATTCAAAAATATTACAAGTAAATCTATCCCTAATTCAAACGTTACGTTTGTAAAATCAAAATCGTATTAAACCGATTAAATTACTTTTAATTCCAAGTAATTGTTAAAAATTAATCTCTAAAAGTACACTAAAGCTATTTCTTAAGCCTGGATCCTTTTTCCTGGATTCATTTAAAGTAGAATTTGAGCTGCATCTTGAAACTATAAAATTAGATTGAATTCTTTAATAGTTCTATTAAGAATCTTATCTAGTTAAGCAAAATAGTTGCACTGATTCAAGGTCAAGTGGAGAGAGTCTTCTACAGTATTGACATGAAAAGGAACAAAACCGTTCAAAACTGCTCGAATAAATGCTTGACGCTTCAAAAATAATTTTTTAAACCAAGTTTTTATTAACATTACAGGCGTTTCTACCTAACAAAATGCAAATCTTTTAATTTCTCCTTAAGAGTTACTTCAAGCATCTAATTAATTTAACAGTGCAAAACTTGAGTTGGTACCGATTGTAATCCCTGAATGACTTCATATACTGTGACCCTGAGCCACACTATTTGAATTCATTTTTAATTTACGGAAAATCACTTTAAATGTAGTTGAATTTTTCGCATAAAACCTATTAAATATTTTTTGCACACATTAAATTATACGATCACATCGTGACAAGTTCCACATGAATTCCTGGATTCATTTATTCTTTTAATGGCAGGCTGGGATATTTCGCTTTATTACACACGGGAGCCTCATAAACTGACAGAACTCTTTCCCCATTGCTTGGGCTTTATGGCTTATGTTTTTCACTTTAATAAAAAAACGCTATCCCGATTCTTATTAGAGTTTGCATGAAACATGGAGAGGCAAAATGAATTTCTCTCTGACAAGGAAGAAAGTCTGAAAAGGATGTTAATATAAATATTTAATTACGAGATGTGTTGTTGCTATACTGGAAATAGATGTTTTGTTGTTCTCTATCTGTAGGTTTTCAAATAATATAGTAAAAACTATCTCCCCTTTCATATCTATGTTCTAAGGAGGAACAAAGTCAACGGTGGTGTCAAAGCCTTGGAACTTTGCTAGAGTGGAAATTGCTGTACCACTTCAGTTAAGGGTTACCTTTAGAGTGGATATGGTCGGAAAGATGGAAATAATAAAACTTGGGAGTGTAAAAAACTGGAACTGTGAGAGTTGTATAATTCGAGGAAGTAAGGAAATTCCCTCAAATGGGAGGAGTTGTAAAGGAAATGAAATGAGAAAAAACTTTTTACGACGCTCTAAAAAAATCTCTCCTCAAAATTCTGCTTCAGATATTGATAACAGCCAAAAGCAAAAAAAACTGTCAAACAAAATTTTCGGTAGGACAATCCCGTGGATTTTAATCAACCTTTTTCTGGGATAGAGGAAAGACCCCAAACTATGTTTACATATACCACGCTATTAAATTCCCCTCCACTCTCGCGAGAGTAAAGTTGGCACCCACTTTACTTTTCCAGGTTATACCCAATGCCCTCACCGTTCCAGCTATACGGTAACTGTCTTAAGAATTGATATATGACTCGAAAATAGCGAAATGAATCCCATCATTTTGTCATTGATTTGTTTTACAATATAGTAAGAGATAAATTGTAATGTATGGAAAATAGAAGTGGACCAAGGCATACATGCTTAAAATTCACATTAATGGATCCCAGTCAATAGTGGAATTAGATTCATTCACTAAACCCGTATGATGTACGATGAGTCGAGCCATTAACCAAGTGTTTGTGAACGTCAACGAAGAGGTATTGCCAATTTATTAGTGTAATATAAAAAATTCCTCCAAACCCCGATTAGAATATATTAATGACAGTGTTATGCCATATTATATGGAGTCACCGAAGTGATTGACTCGTTGAATGACTGAAATCTGACCACAGCCTGGGTTACAATTAATATAGATAACACCGTAGTTAATCATGTAATGCAACAGAAATTCATGTGTTTTCCGAGTATGGCTGTTACTAAGTACATATATACATTAGTCTAAAAAAATAACTGCAGTAGCAAACAGTGACCTTGTCCGACAACGGGCCTTCACAGGCTAACTATGTTCGCGTGGCCATTGTTGGTTTTCCGCGTAAATAAGGGAGGGCCGATTACGGAGGTCTGTCGAATCACGGTTTATGCTTTATGATCGTGCTCCCAGCAGCAAAAGTATGACAGCGGTCTGGTAACCTCAAGGAGAAATTATTCGGCACTTTATGTAGAAGATTTCCTACCCCCTTCACGAAATTGCCTCAATTTTCACCTCGAATTTTCGTCTACGTGACATTTACCCAGACATCACTCCCCCCACTCAAACACTCCCCTTTCATTATTCTCCTAAAACTAATTATTAAGCTGTCTTCTCGTCTCAGCTATTTCCCTCCTTTCTTGTCACTTCAACTTCACGACACTTCGAGTTATTCTTATACACTAGCTTCAATGTTATTTGGTTTGATTAAATTAGTCAAACAATTCCTATGAGACCTATTTTCTCCTGCATACCCTCCCTTACCCTTCTCTAATTATGCAAATTAAATATAATTCTCATTCAAAAAACACATATTTCAGCCCCAAACACGGTATCGAAAATTCTACCGAGCTTGCCAATATCTGTAAAAAAAATAGGAGACTGCATTAACGCAAGTTTCGTTTCTATTCATATAAATAATTACTTTACTTGTGTGCCAACAACGGAAGCAGTTCAAAGAGGCAATTATTATTAAACGATGACGTACGTTTTAATCATGAATTCATCAATTCCTGTAAACGCATGTTGTCAAGGCTCGCTACTTCCAAGTAACATATTACATTGCCAATACGTTTTAACTATTCAAATAAAGTTAGATTACACCTATAAATTTTGGCTCAAGTCTCTAATCAGTCTGAACCAATTGATACGTCGTAGCCCATGTCACGAGAGAATATATAATTCTCCTTTGGAATCACCTGCTGTTTATTCATGTAATAATGAAAAATTCCATAAAATAACCCTAAAACAATAAATTTTTCTAATAATTTCCCTACTTAATATGATTTACTTAATACTTCCCTTTCAAATCACCTGAAACCCAAAAGTTCTAAAATATTTATCTCGACTTTATCACTTTTTAAAATCTTGCATTTAATAGGATTAAAAACTACTATTTCATCTGGTGATGGAGCACAGCAACGACACCCTGGTCGTAATCAAGAAAAATTAAATTTTACATGACATTTTTTAGTTACTTGAAAATTATCCAGCACTTCTATTTTTTAATTTTATATTTTTATTAACTGAAGGGATAATAATTAACTATATAATGAAAACAAATTTCAAATGACAATTTCAAGCGCGAAAATGAAAAGAGATACATATGAAAAATGCAGGAAAAATTTTAGTAAGCCTATTGCTACACATATGATTCGTAATTGAGAACACTTGTGCCAATATGCAAATAAAAGCAGGAGAAACAACCACCGTGATGAGGAGTTTTCAAAAAGTAAAAAGTTAGTTAAGTGGTTAACTAATTATCTAATGTCGAAACTAAAATATTGATGCTGTAAATAATTTGATATCTAGCCTACTTGCTTCCCACAGCAGTCTATTGCGAAAAATCAGACTGGATTTTTTTTCCACAAAAGTCGCAACATATTTGTTCACCAATAAACCAAGAGTTTTGGTGCGCGATATTTCAATCAATATGTAATTATAAATGTTGTCTTTTAATTTAGTGGAAATCTATTTTAATATGTTATTTTTCAATCCCTTGATTGCAATTTTTCAGTACGACGCTGGATCGTCTCTATGTATTAATCATTAGCCCTAAAAACACCGCCTCAACTTTTAAAGTTTTTCTGGCATACAGAAATAGATACTGAAGATTGAGGAGTCAATTTATGCAAAAGAAATTATTCGAAATTTTATATCTACCATAATACTTGTGGATTACTTCAGCGCTAAAGCTCCAAAAGCGAGAAAAAGTTGGTAAATAATTACTTGTACATATAAGGGACTTTTTAGGTCTTTCCTACTTCACATTATTCTCCTGTCTCCGAGAGAGGAGTGTCAACGACCAACGAGTGTCAAAGAGTGTTGTGAATATCTGGGAAGAGGGAAAAAATGATAATTTTAGATTTAATTATCCACTCATGAAACTCCACCGCTGATAAAAAAAATTAAATAAGTAATTAATGTTCATTTGAAAAATGGCGGATACACATCGCCACGACAAAAACAATGTTCCAAGCTTGAAAAGGGAAGTTCTTCTTTTCCCAGTCCCTGAGCAGAGCTTTAAAGAGGTTCTCATTCCTCGGGCGAATGACCAAATTACGGAATCAAACGAATAAACTTTTCAGACGTTGCGAGAAACCATAATCACAGTAAACAAGTTACTGGAAAAACTTTTATACTCGTAAATTGTATATTTCAAAAACAGGAAGGAAGCCTGAGAGAATATGCACGAATGCAGATGAGGTCGAATGTCCTTAACAGATATTTAGTCAAGTTCCTTCTCCACATATACATGTAATTGAATTCATGAAAATTTTGGACGTTGATAATAACAAACAAGAAATGTCCGGAATTAATATATTTCAATCAAAGTTTTAATTAAGATGTTCTAAAAAGCATCGTGAATCTACTTATAGAAATTCTAACCCAAATAAATCTTCAGTGGTACATTGAGATACGAGTTAGGGGAAAGAAAAAATTAATACGCAAGAATCGGACGCTAATTGGCTTAACCAATATACGTTAATTTCTTTAAATTATCTTTTATTAGGTTTGACTTCGTTTGTAGACAATATTTTTCATTAAAAATATTTTGTTATTACTCTTATGTTGAAAACAATTAACAAAAATATTGGGATGATTATTTGGGGACTGGCACGAAATAATCCATTCCAATTAATATCAATGGGGAAAATATGTTTGAGATACGAGAATCGGGGCATACTGGCTCGGCCACGGAAGGAATTGAACTCGTATCTCAAGGTACTACCGTATGTAAAAAAAATGTCATTTCTATATACTTTTGAGTGTGGCACAGGTGCTTCCATAATCTTCTTAGAATTTCTTGTACCACTGTATACAATATTAAATACTATTACTGCATTGTACTTGTCGGCACAGAAAAAATACATTTATGATGTATGTCGACTTTTATCTTAAGCAATAATTTAGGAATCCATCCATATTTTGACGGCTAACAAAATAAGTTCATAAAATGACATTTCATTCATCGTTTTCATGTTTTGTCCACTCAATCAATTGAGGCAAAGTGTTTCATGACGGGAATAGTGGTACCCTGATGTAAGGCCCCACTAGTTATATTCCGTTAAATTGATCTGTTGCTACGTCGGGTAAGCGGACCTGGACGAGAAAAATGAATTTTCCCCTGGACTCGCGTCATAAATAACGTCAAACACGTACACCGCATATTAAGCCTAAATGATTGTAGACAACGTGAATTTTATCCATTAATTACGTATTGGACCTGCAAGGTATGGATATACGTTAGATATTAAGTATTCAATCTTCTCATTATATATTTATTATGTTTTACAATAGGTATTCAGGGTGGAAAATAAGGAAGATATCAATATTTAATTAATACGAATAAATTTAGCATTTTAACGACACATACAAAGTACTTATTATTGATTGATTCATCGCAAAACATAGAAACAGAAGTAATAGTGGTTCTATTGTACAGTGTAGTAAAACGTATATAATAATGAGAGATCGGATATTCGATTTCGCGGATCCTCTGTCCTTAAAAATTATTCGATTCTGACAAAGTAGAACTTTCCTCGACATTCCATTTTTTTGGAAGCATAGCCTAAACAATCTTTGATTCTTTTAACTGGTTTAGGAAACTAGGTTGAAATATCTCAAGCCCGTATTCTATGAGGGCAATTTCCAGAGAATAAAAATTCAAAGTTCCAGACCTCAATGATGTCAAGATGCTTTGCACTCTATTTCGCTTTTTAACTAAAAATACGTTGATTGACATATTTCCTCGAGTCATATTCCTCAATCGATCTTTCTTGCACATACTACTAATTTATTACAAGTTACAAAGCGTATAAAACCATGTTTCAATAACAAAATTATCCTAGGGATCATTTTGATGGATAATTTCGGTCTGATGCCCGAGGACTGCTTTTGGAGGGATGTGTTTTTCTCGGCCGTGGTCATTTTCATGCGACTTTCAAAGGCCAAGGCTCAGACAAAAATTCTATAAAAGGGAAGGGGGGAGTGTTAAAAGACTTTTACGAAGTGGGGGGGAGGTGTGAAGTGATGGACCTCTTCACTTCTCGGTCCCTCGTGGGCACAAATGTCTCTTCAGTCTCTTTCGACCCCTCAGTCGTTTCTATTCTTCCTCGCCGTTCATGCCCGGGGAACGCCACACCAAACACACCTTCGCGAAGCGCCGACATCCGAGAGGCATCGTTACATCACGCCACGGCGCACAGAGGGGCCAAAACGTTGCAAGGTAGGCATAGACCCAAAAATATTGCCTCACGAAAATGGTTTTAGAGTAGGGATAGTGAAAGGTAAGACCGTGCCCTATCGGAAAATGATGGTAACAGATAGGTAGCCGTGCATCAGTCGATGTAGTTCATTTCGTAAGTGAACGCATCCGAGGTCGCGGCTTGTCTCGTGGTACTCCGTCGGATAATGCATCAATTTTAAAAATTTGCTGACACGGATCTACTGGACCGATTTCCATTTTTTAAAATGGAAATGATAGGGGACTATGAGTAGATTTTTATTGTATATTCATATTTTTATAATTGTTATCAAGTGCAATTTTTTTTCGTGAAAATGAAAGTGAGATAAAAACGTAGAATTTTTACACTTAAAGTAACTTTCATTACTTAACTCGTGATCACTCGCGCTGAAACTTTATCCGTGTATGAGTTTATGTTTTTTGAACAAAATCCCAGAATTTCCTACGCGAAACTAAAGTGAGAAAGACTGAACACGGAGCGCGTGATTTTCTGTGGGGTGAGGTTTCTGTCATGGGGTGAGGTTTCTGTCATGAGGTGAGGCAAGATGAGGGATCTGTCATGGTTACACCTTTTGTTTATTTATTTACATTAAGAGTGCCGTAGGAGAGAAATTCCAAGTGAGTAATCTTTTCAGGGAATAACTTAATCCTAATCCAATAATAGGACCATCACATACGAATTTAAAATGAATTTTAATTTTTTGTGGTTTTTTCATGTTTATATTTGATTGTATAAAAAGTGGTTGCCATTGGGTAACGTGTTCTCTATTCTCCTTCCTCCTTAACAATATACATTAATCGGATCATTTGATTATTATTAATTTGTTTTTTACAATTTTGATCATATTAATGCATTAATACTTAGTTTGATAACTAAGAAAGATGGTAAAATATCAATTTGCTCTTAATTTAAACAACAAAAGGCCTTTTTCAATTTTTGAAGGCAGAAAATAGGCCCTCGAAATGTAGGCTTCTAGTATACTTTATATTACTTTCATGATCCTTGATTATTTGTTGCAGGTTCTAGAAATTACGTCGATGATTTCATTGGCCTTAGTCGCGAGAAGATTTTCCACCTTGTGGGTCCTAATATTATGGCTCCGCAGGCGCTCCTCTTCTCTCTCACCGAGGAGCATCTAACAGCTATTGCGCAGAGAAGGTATCCATTGACGAAGCATCACATCCGCCTCTGCAGAAGCTGCTATCTTCAATTTAAAAATCGCTGGAAAAAATGCAAGCACACTCAACATGAATTTTTGATGAACAAGGCGGGAACAAGGCGGTTGCAGGAATTCGCCCCTGTCGGACATTTTCAAAAAAGCAAGTCTGCTCCTGCAATGTATGCATCGGCTGGACAATCGCGCGAACGTGTAAGCTTCGAAGATGCAAGCGAGCGTACTAAGCGCAGGCGGATTGAGAGTTTGTGCAAGCGCGGTTCAGCAATGTTCTTGCATGCACTTACGAAGGCCTACCGTGAAGAGGGTAAGTCGGAGGAGGCAAAAATTTGCAAGAAGCTGTCGAAAGGGGTGATCGATCTTTCTCCTAACGAACCAGTTGCAGCCGCAACACAATTAACGGCAGAGAAAGCACTCCTGAGGCTTTTGCACATGACGCGGCAGACTTACCAGGGTTGGCGCAATGTCTTCGTTCAAAAAGGTCTCAAGGATCTAATTCCTCCGTACAAAACCTTATTGACAGAGAAGAAGAAATGTTATCCACTTGGTATAACCGTAACAGGAAACACTGCTTCCGTTACCCTTCAGTTTCTTCTGGACCATACCGTGGACCGAATCGCTGTCCACCAGGCCGAAGTTTTGTTTTCAATGTCAGACAGTCAGCTGGAGGACTTAAAGTTATACGTTAAGTGAGGCTTTGACGGTAGTTCTGGTCACAGCAACTACAAAATGACTTTAGTCGATGAAGAGCAACGTTCGATCGTTGACTCCAGCTTATTTTTAACATCAGTTGTACCTTTGCAGCTGGAAACCACCAATCGATTGGTAGTGTGGAAAAATCCAGCCCCTCTTCTTCTGCGTTCTTCAGCCGACCTCTTCACCTCCAATTCGTGACAGAAAGTAAGGACACAATAAAGGAAGGGCACGAGCGTGTATTGCAAGAACATGGAAGCTTGTCCACGCATGATTTGCAGATTGGCAATAATACGGCTAAGGTCGCTTACAATGATAGATGGGAAAGTGACCAATGCCATCACGAACACCTCATCTAATATGAGGTGTCATCTGTGAGGAGCCACCTCGAAAGATTTTAATAACATTGATGCATGCCTGCGCATGGATATAAATAAAGTTAATCTGCAGTATGGCATGTCATCCCTGCACGTGTGGATTCGATGCTATGAGTGTCTCTTACACTTATCTTACAAGTTGGAGGTGAAGAATTGGCAAGTAAGAGAAAAACATCCTCAATATGAGCAGATACTGGAAAGAAAAAAAATGATCCAGGAAAAATTCCGTCAGGAGATGTGCCTCATTGTAGATCAGCCAAAGCAGGGGTCAGGGAGTACCAGTGACGATAATACGGCGCGTACCGTTTTCCAACTCGGAGAAAAAAGAGCAGAAATCATGGGAGTCAGCGTTGAATTGATGCGTCGATTCCATGTCATACTGCATTTCTTGTGGACATGAAATCGATGTGGACAAATTCCATGTCTATGCCGTGACGACTGCTCGTTTGTTTTCAGAGCTGTATCCATGGTATTATATGCCGACCACTATCCACAAAATTTAAATCCATGGCAGAGATATCATTTCTGTTTCCACACTGCCAATTGGTGTAATGAGCGAAGAAGCACAAGAAGCAGGAAACAAATTCGTAAGAAAGTTCCGAACAGATTATGCGAGGACTTGCTCCAGGGTGCAGAATATGCAGGACGTTTTCAACCGCCTCATGATCCACTCAGATCATAGGATCACTAACTTGCGGCGAAGAAGATTACAAAAATCATTCAATGCATTGTCTGTTGAAGTTATCAACATGCTTATAACTCCAACAAAGGCTGTGTCACCTTCACCAGCCGCAGATATTGAGGTGGTAGACGAAGAGATAGATATCTGTGAGCCAGAGTCCAAAGACTCCGAACTGGTTATAAATGCCAGCCCATGTGAAAGCGAAGACACGAGCGATTAACCTTTCAGTAGATTGTTACCTTTTATATGCTGCACACAATTTTATTGAGCATATATGATATTACTATATCAGTGCTGCTGTATTGTTAAAACCATAACAAATAAAAAAGTTAAATAATGTGACAATTACACGCTAACAGAAAATCAATTAACAATAAAACATCAAGAATTCCATAATACTTTCGAGTCGATTAAGCAGAAATCGGACCTTCAAAATTTGAAAAAGGCCTTTTTTATCAAATTAAGAGCAAATAGGTATTTTACCATCTTTATTAATTATTAAACTAAGTATTAATGTTGCCAAAAATAAATTAATAGTAAGCAAATCATCCGATTAATCTATATTTTTCTCGAGTCATAAAATCTGAAATCGGACCTTAAAAAATTGAAAAAGTCCTTTTGTTATTAAAATTAAGAGCAGTAGAACATGCTTTCATCATTGATTATCACTAAGAAACATAATAATGCATGAATTTCATAAAAAAATTAAAAGAAAAGAATAATATACCGAAAATGCAGTGTTTTTGAAAAACTACGACACTTTTCTTTTAAATTTGCACAAAATCGCGAATGTTTGCAATTTCTCGCAAAACTTGACTTTATATTCGTTATTGGCAACCTCTAAAACCTACATATATATCTATATACTCATTCATACAGAAGTAACCACCATATTCCGAAAATATAGCATTCAAATTATAGTAAATTAGGAAAGGGATAGGAACATATAAAAGAACGAACACAATATGTGGTAAAAAATATTGATGGAAACCGACAAATTCATATGAGAAAAAAGTTCTGTCCTCAGCCGGGACTTGAACCCGGACCTCCCGATTCAGCCGGGACTTGAACTCGGACTTCCCATCTTTCTTGTAATGGTCAGCTCGCCCGGCCGGCAATTGGGAAGTCCGGGTCTAAGTCCCGGCTGAGGACAGAACTTTTTTCTCATATGAATTTGTCGGTTTCCATCAATATTTTCTACCACGTGTTGTGTTCGTCCTTTTATATGTTCCTATGCCTTTCCCAATTCACTATAATTTGAATGCTATGAATAAATAAGTATATATATATATTGATGTTCATGTGAAAACTCATACGGGCACAGTATACGTAGTTGACAGACACAGAGGTGGCGACGAAGAACACACAGAAAACAAATATACATACACTCGCAAGTAGCAGGGTCCGATCATTTCGATGGCGCTAACCATCTTTTCCGAGGAGTGGGTAGAAGAGTACCCTTCGACCACCGTTCTTCACACCATCTGCGAAGAAGCGCGCCTCGGCAGAGAAGAAAGTGGTCCAGATCCCTTCTCCACATATCGGTCCGATAATTTTCCTGAGGATTATTCGTTCGTGTTTCTACATTTCACTAATTTTTGTTTTCCCGCCATTTTGTACTGTTTCAACTGGATGTAATGCTTTCGGAAGTTCGAATATATTGTACCGTCTTAGTTTTATGTTGATGGATATCGATCTCCTGTTGTAATTGTTCCATGAAAGCTTGTTTGCTTTTCGTATTAATTTCACACCTTCCTGATTGGCTCTGTTAAGCCCTGATTGTTGGATGATTTCAGCTGAGCACTCGAAATGAGGGACTTGCGCAGTTTTCCCTTAGATTTATGAATTGGTTTCAGCCGTAACTAGGTGGAACTTTTCCATCGTACAGCATTAAAAAACGACAACACTGCTATTCCACATAAATAAACTTTATCTTCACGACTTAACTGTCACATACAGTGTGACATTACCACCTGATGGTGCCACGCTGTGGTGAAACCTAGGTCGTGAGAATAAAATTTATTTATGTGGAAGTGCAGTGCTGTTTGGAAAAGAAATGAAAAGTTTGCAATTCCACAATATATATATTGTGGAATTGCAAGGTTTTCATTTCTCTTCCTAATATGGAGAAATTCTACAGAGTTAACCCTAAAACAGTTTCCTTTGCAGTGCTGTTGTTGTTTTTTTAATTCTTCCCGTAGATTGTTTCTGTGGGGAGTTTGTCCTTTAGTGATACTTATGTGTGTTGAGCTTTTTGCGTCATTTTTATTACTATATTAGAAAAATATCGGTACCTTAATGATTTTTGTGAACAATCAATGTCAATAATGTGTAAGGAAGAAAGTTAGTGGTAGAGGCCGATGTAAATCCATTATTCGCGGGGTTAGATACGATTTGTGAAATTTTAGTTGAAAAAAGCAAACGATGAATTATCAATGCGTGATATGGTGGAATTTTATCAAAATGAATATTAAAAATATGCAATTTTCCAGAAGATAATCTTTTTTACTACCGGGGTTTTGTTGCAGCTGCATCTTCAGCATACAGGAAATGAGGCAATTCTTGCCCTATAATGAAGTAGTTAGGTTAAAACATGGGCAGTAATAATTATTATTTTGTAGAAAATGGCAAATTTTTAATATTCATTATGAAAAAAGAAAAGTTACATATGAATCCTATCCATCCCTGCTTACGTGCAAGGATATACATGTCATGTTTCGAGTCCCGACCCGCCTTCATCTTACGAAGAGGGAGACATCGTCTTGTCCTTCCCTTCGCGTTTAAAGAGTCGATTGTTTTGATTGTGAGCCGTGGTGATTCACGGTGGTGGTGGCGTGACATCACCAACACCAGCACCGCCCGGGCTGTATCGTGGTTCCTCGCGTCGCTCGGTCGGAAGTGAAGGCGGAATGAGATCTTCATAATGATTCAGGCGGGCCCACACGTCCAGAGCGTCGACGCGTGGGCGTGTTCCCTTGGCGACTCTCCCGTCGTCCGACCCGTGACGAATTGTGTCACGCGTTATCGAGTTTCTTTTTTCCGTTCTCCGCAGAAGTGTGTCGACGCGATCTTGAGCCGCGGACACCTACTGTACTCCGTCGAAGATATCTTGATCGCTAACGGTTCCAAAACTACAACCAATCATCTTAAATACCTTAACATTCAGCTCCCGATGTAATATAAATACTTTGAAACGCTATATTCGATAATAAATTACAGGGACGAGGAAGCTTTAGTATTTTTTTTTTGGTGTTTCTCATCTTCGAATTCCAAAATAGCTGTACGATATGCTCCCATTTGTCGAATGGACGTCAATACGCAATAAATAAGCGTTTCATTCCGCTATTTACAATATTTGATTTACAAATGTTCGCGTACCTCCGATGACGCCAACGAAAAACAAAGTCATATTATATGTTTTAGGTACAACACATGATGTAAAAGCCACAATGCGTCTTTTCGTTACTCATTTGTTAAATCTCTCTCTCTCTATTCTCGCGCAAGAAGGAGAGAGAGGGAGAGAGTTAGATGCTACGCAGTACGCGTAGCAGAGTTGTAGTAGAATAGACTTGAGTAGCTACGCTACTCGAGGTGATCTCTGATTGACTGGACATGTAACGGCAAACTGATGTCGTAGTGTAATAGTTTACGGCTCCTCCGAAGGTGAATGCCGTCTGTATGCATACGTACCGCATCGTCCGGATTTCAAGACATACCAAGATGAGCCATAGTTTCCGCCACGTATTTCTCAAATAAATAAAAAATACAACTCATAAAAATTATCTCTTTTAGATATACTGTTTACGATGAATCTGATATGGGGTATTTTACCGAAGAGTGTAAACAAATATATTGATATGGCGTCGTCTTAAGAGAGTAAGCTAATGCATAAAAACGATTTTAGTTACTCCCGATTGCGAGGCTCATATCTCACGAAAAAGGATTACCGGTATCTATGGCTACTATAGATTGCGACCATTGACAATTATGGGAGAGATATTTCAACTGATAAATTTTGAGTGAAATCGCTTCGTGGAGAAATTTTCGAACACAGTTTAGCACTACTTAGACATCGTCGAAAACACACTGCTGGAAGTCCGAAACTGATGATTACATTGAGAGACCCCCCTCTATGGCCACAGGACGAATTCTTGTGGATTTCCTTGGGAGGGGGGGGAAGCCGAGACACAAAAGCCCAAAACGAACGATGATTCAGTCGACAGAATCGGATTCGGAGGTCGTTAGTGCTAGAGGAATTAATTTTTTTGATTTCAGTGAATATGAAGACCCGAATCCGTCGTCAATTTCAAAGTTTGAACGGGATTTTCCATTAGACTTGAAATTGCTCGTCGGACGAACCCCAACGAATCTGGTAGGGCACACTGTTGCAAATTCCCCTCCTACTACTGTAGGTCAGACCACAGAAAAAAAATTATAGAGATTGGACTATATATCCAAATTTATTTTTTCTTTGACATATTAGCGAATACGAAAAATAGATATGACGGAAAAGAGTATATTTTCGATGAACGAATGAAGGTTAATCTACCGAAAAAGGCAGGGTTTTGATGATTCTTCGGTTTTATTTTCCCTCTACATCTTAAAGTATTCCCTCCTCAAACTTCTTTACACTTCCCACCACCTATTATTCTATTATCCCAAATCCCTATTCTCTTCCAACATCTACCCTCGCTTACCCAATATTCTACCCTGAGTATTGACCCCCTTCCACCTTCACCTTTCCTGCCTTCTTTGGGTTTCAGGCAGCAATCGCCTCTCCCCCCCTTATATATACCATTCTCAGCACTTCTTCGTTCCTTTTCCTCTTTTCGTCCACTTCACCGTCTCCATCCGTCGCCAAACCCACATCTCAATAGCTTCTAATCTATGCTCATCATCCTTCCTCATGGACCTGGTTTCGGATCCATATAACGCTACGTTCCACGCGAGGGTTTTCACTAATCTTTTCTTCAAGTCTTTATTTAAGGTCCCTCTCGTCAACTCCTTCTTTTTCGTAAAGGCCCCTTTTGCTAATGCAAATTTCGTCTAATATCCCGGCCACTACGTTCATTTTCCGCAGTTAAAATGAATGCACCTTAAGAAAAGAATAAAAGACTAGTATGCTGAAGAGAGAAGCTGATTTGAGACGTTGAGCTACAAAAAGAGAGAAATTACAACGGTTGAAATCCTTCACTTACCTGGGGGAAGGATCGTATGGGACGGAAGAAGTTATAAGGATATCAGATCCAGACCAAGTCAAGCTAAGAAAGCATTCATCGTGAAGAGGCAATTAATGTGCTCAAGCAAGATATTCATCAAAACAAGAAAGCGATAAGTGAAAACATTCGTATGGAGCATGGCATTCAATGAATCACACATGAACCCATCGAAAAAAAGATCAAAGGAGAATAGAAATGTCTTCGAATCGTGGTGCTGGAGGAGAATGTTGAATATATCAAGTGGACGGACAGAGTTAGAAACGAGAAACTGTAGACAGAAGAGTGGAGGAAGCTAACTAAAAGTGGAATACTATAAGGGAAAGAAGAATAAGATGGATATAGGACACCCTGAGGCATAATGGGTTAGTGAAGAATATAATAGAGGGGAAGGCCCCGCGGGAAAGACCAAGGGACAAATATATGCAGGGAAAATTATGAGAGACGTTAGAAAGAAGGCGTTAGACCAACGGGTGTAAGAGAGCTAGTACTAGATAGACAAGGATAAAGGGGTCACCAGTCAACCAATCATCGGATTTAAGTACTTATGATTATGACGATAAGAACGCCTATACATATATATATTGACAAGTATAGAGAGAGAGAGGGAGAGTTGGGTTGGATCGAATGGGGCAAGGGGATTTCTTCGGTTTTTCGAGTGATGAGATTAAATATGCTCCCGGTGATCTTCTAGTGGATTGATTTATATTTTTGCGGCGATGCAAAAACGATTGAAGTTCTCGGAAATCTTGATCGAGACCGTTACCTTGTTTCCTTAGCGAGATGAGTGGAGAGAAAAGAGATTTCCCTTCGCCGAATGTGTGTTTTTATGGCCCATCCTCATCTCCTACTCCCCGGAGGTACTAATGAACACGTGAAAGCGCAGCGTTGTCGAGAAAAAAATAATATGTATTCCCTCCCACTGGACCCCCCCCCACACCCCCTCCGGGCG
>WURS02350865.1:0-17725 GCA_011762765.2 Rhinocypha anisoptera
TTTAGTTGTTGTGTATGATTGTTGTGAGCGGTCCGACATTGTCCAGCATGTTTTGTAGTTCTCGTATTAGTTTTTTGTATGATAGTTTCTTTTTTTTGTGTGCGTAATGCATGACTTGTGCATGTGAATGTATGGTGGTGGCCCCCTGCCACACGCCCTTGTGGCGGCTTGCAGGGTATTATGTAGATGTAGATGTAGAGCCCTAGTCAAAAGTTACTGATTCGACACCAAGCGACTATCGGGATTCTTGCTATCTTTACTAAGAGCAACAGAATCAAATTGATTTTAGTTCGTCGTCATTAGTACTTTGTGTATGTTTTAGACAGATGGATTCGATATTTACGTCAACTTCAAGCTCAATGGACCCTCTTTCGACCTCCGCGAGCAACCTATGCACTAGAAAAATCGAAAATTGTACAGCTCAAATTTTCATTTTTTTATTGTGTTTCTTTCTTTAAACTATTAACTAATACGTAAGGAAACGGATGTGTTGTTAAAATTACTCATTTTATGATCATAAATGAAAAAAACAAACTGATTTCTCATGCCATACATTCTGGCAACGTCGCGTATATTCATACGTTGTCAGCATTGCACTATGAAGGCGGACGCTAAACTCGTCGGTTTTTTGGAATGGAAATAAAAATCCGTCGTTTTAGCTATGAACAATAAAATATATGGCACTTAGTATTAATTAAAAAGGCATGTCAAGCGACAAGCAGTACTTTTGGAAAGGATTGAGAATGTATATCAACAAAAGATATCGCATAGTCGAAATCAGTGCGACGTCGCCACGTTTATGCCTTGCGATTGGAGAAAAGCGTGGAGTAGCTGCAATTTATTCTAAATATTTCGTGTACTATTCTCTGATTGATCGTTTTTATTGGTGATATCAAGTTATAACACAACTATTTATTACCCTTAAATGTTTCAATGGTTTCTCATTTTTAGTTAAATGTTTAGTTTTCCCTTAAAGTTGTAGAATCACATCAAATCAGTATTTCCCGTAGGAGTGCATGTCAATTTCAAAACTTCGATATCTTTCGAAAGATCTTCTGAATCATTTTTTCAATTTGACAGGTTAGTTGATTATAATAATTAGAAGACCCAACCAAAGTTTCCTCGATTTGTCATTATTTCAACTTATAGCCAGTACATCCTTATGCCCACTTATACTTATTCAACTTATAGCCAATCGGACACCGTTTTTCGCGCTTGAAGGTCCATCCGAGCGCCTCATGTGCACCCCTCCCATTCAGAGTGATGTGGATTAGTTTGCGGGTACCCGATCGCCTTAGACGGGACGGAGGTTGGTGATGCGCGAGTTGGAGGCGATTCAAACTGGCTCCGATCCACTGCTCAAGTTTCACGCTCTTGGCGCTTACATCGCGAACAAGGTTCTTTTGATATCACAATCAACCCTTTGAGTCTCTCAGTAGTGTCCGCTCGTGACAGCTAGACTCTCGTGGATAATCTCTCGTCTGGATAATTAATTTACCCGCCGGAGATCGTGCCGCGGAAAATTAAATCAAATTTACTCGTATTGCCCAGAGTTCGGAGCTAAGACAGCACGTCTCTCGTCGTCTCTCGTCTAACGCCGCCTATTAGTCCCGCGCCGGTTTCTGTGTGCCGTAATGAGATGATATGTTGAAAAAAACTATGTTGTGCTAGACGAAGAGGAAAGGGAGGGGCGGAGTTTGCTTCAGTTTTAATTGGCATATATCCATCTTCCTCACCAAACTTGTGCTCGTCCTTTTAAAGGCCGTGTTCCACTTTTGCGAATGCTTTAAATCGCTCGGGCACACAGAGATTACGATATTCCACCAGAGGATTTTAATCTCATCGATTGTAATGGAATTTTTTGTTTTTAACTGCGTGAAAAAAACGTACGGTTGTGGCGCTGCGGGCAAGGGAAAAAATGAACATCTCTGCCCGCAATGAAATCATGAAACTTGATTGGCTTCCTTCGCCCAATCGTGAGGAAATATAACGTTTTCTGTTTGTTAAAGGGACAATATCAATCGTTTCCTTTCCACCATGCGATTATTCGGATGGGCTACAATCGCTGAGATTGCAATCGTAAAGTGGAACATGACCTTTACATGTTCGTTGCGCAACCGGAAGATCTTCGGTTCCATTCCCGGCTTCGACTGTTCAATTTGGAATTCCCATATTTCCATTGTCCTAACATGAATGTGTTACTTCTCTTTTGGGTTCATCTCCATGTAAGACAAACAGTGAACAACCTCAAACAGTGAAGTGTTAGGCTTGGTATGATGGAATTTTATCGTAATGAATATTAAAAATGTGCAATTTTCCACAAGATAATCTTTATTACAACCAGGGTTTCTACGTTACTATGCCACCATCAGGCTTAGCATGACAACGTAGGCAAAATTGTATCTGAAGTTGTTTCTTGACTGTCTATTAGCTACTAGGCCTGATGATGTTGCAGCAATCTAGAAACCCGAGTAGTAACAAAGGTTACTTGCACATTGCACATTTTAAATATAAGTTATTATTTGTCCTTGTATGGTCGTCACATAATTCAACCTTAGGCTGGTTTCTTAGGCGAGGTTAGAAGTTCGAGCAGTGCCGAGCTAAACGCTGCCACGCCACGGCGCGCCGAGTGAAATTTCAAACATCATGAAACGAGGGGAAGTCCCTTTCCCTGTGCCATTTCCCAGGAAGATGTGGTACCCAGAAAGTCACTTTCATCTCGAAGGACGTCACTAGGACTTGAACACGGGACCCACGTTCCGTGACCATCCGTTCCGCACAAGTGGTGTGAGACGTGACAATTGCAACTGAATTTGTAAAAAAATGCATGGAGATGAACTTTTGGAGGAAGCGTAGTGGCACCCGAAAACACTTACCACATTAAAGAATCCGTTTCAAATACGTAAAGAAGAATCAGGCGTGATTTTGTGGAAAAATGAGATATCCATTTCGAAAAAAGGAAGTAACAAATATCCACGAAACTACCCACCAAGATTGGTTTCTGAAGATGGTGTAATACACCGAAACTCGAGTCGAATAAATATATTTTATTCCGTGGATAGTTGCTTCCTTTTTTCAAAATGGAAATCCGTTTCAACAAACGTAGACATCTACATCTACATAATACCCTTGCAAGCCGCCACAAGGGCGTGTGGCAGGGATGAGCCACCACAATACATTCACATCCTCTCTCAATGAACATGATACAAATCATGCATTTCGCACAAAAAGAAGAAACTATCATGCAAAACATAATACGAGAACTACAAAACATGTGGACAATGACAGATCGCTCACAACAAGCATGCATAACTAATAAAAAATGTCCTTACAAAGTGCAAGGTCAAGACGAGGAACTACATTTTAAATACAAGCAAGAAAATATACATATATGCACTATACATATATACACGGACATGAGATTTTATTTATTGTGATCTCTAATTGTGCGAGGAAAAAATGACATTTTAATCCATCAATACATCGAGTCGCACACTCGGGCGATGAGGAATATGACGGGGGGGAGGGGAAGGATGCTTGTTGTGAGTGGTCTGACATTGTGCAGGATGTTTTGCAGTTCTCGTATTAGGTTTTGCATTGATAGTTTCTTCTTTTTTGCGTAATGCATGACTTGTATCATGTGCATTGAGAGTCCATGTGAATGTATGGTGGTGACTCACCCCCTGCCACACGCCCTTGTGTCGGCTTGCAGGGTATCATGTAGATGTAGATGCTCCAGAAATCCCTTTGCTCTATCCTCAGTATCCATTCAGTCCTCATTACACTGCATCGCGCCCATTTTTTTTTTCTTTGCGGTGTTTAACCTGTCGGAGGTTTTCGTTACCGTTAGACCGTTGTAAGAGTCCGCAACATCAGTCAGTTACGTCATTCCCCCCACCTCCCATTATGTCGCTTTCACATTTGCATGTTTTATTTCTTTATTTTATTTCTTTATTTTATTTTTTTCCCGGTTGGAAGTGCCGCCGCCTATGTCGGACATATTTATTTCGCCGGGTCGTTCGGGTCGAGCGTACTTCTTTCTCTCTTCTTTTATTTTATTTTTTTGTTTTGTGAATGCTTCTTTTTTTCCGCCACCCCTCCGCATACGATACTCCCTCGCTCTGAGCGCGCCATTTCCCCGAGGACGCCCTTCGGGAAGAGCGTGAGGTCTTCACGGGATATATGGCATCCGAGTGTTGCATTCCGTTATTTCCTTTTATTATCTCCTCTCTCTCTCAATCTCTCTCTCTCTTTCTCTATTTCCAAGCGTGGCTCTCTCTCTCCCAGGGAGTCACCTGGTGTTCGAATTTTTTCGCGTCCTTATAAGGGACGTGGAAGAATTAAGGTGCTCGCGGGTGCTGTAGCCCCGGACCGGCTGGAAGAATTTGACGAAACGGCGCGAACAGGTCGCGCGGTGTATTTAGTCGAGGGCAATGAACGCCCTGAGGAATTCAACCTTTTTCTCTTGAAGAAAAAAATAGATGGAGAAATGTCATTAACACCCATGTAACATAACAGTCGCCATAATCAGAGATGGAGTTAAATACAGGAATGTAGATTTTAAAAAATTGAACGCGGGGAGTCCTAGAAAGGAAAGGCAAGAAAATAAAGGAAAGGCTCTCTAAGTGCAGGCATCCCTCGTAAAACCACATAGGTCACGTTCGTGAAATTTTTTTTAGGTTCGTGAAGGTGTTGTTTCAAGTCTGGTCAGCACTAAATCGGGCTCTTCAGACCGGAAGGAAGGGTTTACAAGGATGGGAATGGAAAAGAAGGAGGGTAGTTTAGGCTCAAATGAACCCCTAAAAGTGTTTCAACTAGCAGTTGAAACCGTTAGCGTAGGGTTATACCGGCGGCCACTGCCGTTCGTGAAAAGCCCTGCGGTTAACAAAACCGCGGTTGAAAAACCACTTAGTAAATGGAAAATCGGGGGTTTGGTTTAATTTTCCACCAAAATGTACTAAAAATTTGCGCAACTTTATTTTAACTGGAATAATTTGCATTTTTTATGAAGACATAAATGTTACATCCCTCCCTTGAGTGATCTCTCGTAAAATAGTCTAATAAAGTATAGATTTAGATCGAGTGTTAGTAAATCAGCTGAATTTACGATGTGTTTTTTGTGGTGGAATAGTATTGTAACGATTTATGCGGTATAGATATTCTCATTGACCTGTTGAGAGAAAGCCACCCCGCAGAATAATGGGTAGATCCTAAATAGAAAGAAAAAAAACAATTTATTACACTTGAATCGTAATTTACTATGGAAATAAATTATCTCCGTCACATAAACAAACGCCATTATGAGTTCGTTCTGTTAGATAGTGTCGAGTGAGGAGGTTATCGCTCGTTTCCCCTCGCTTTTCTTGCTTTCGGGAAGATATTTTTCTGGGAATCGTCTCCACCCCACCAGTCATCCTTCACGCTCCGCTGGTTATCTTAATGAGCATTGCCTCCACTTCCCATGGTGCACGGCCGTGAGCGGTCAGAGCGCTTTACTTCCGTCAGTCCTTTTATCGGCTATTAGTCAAATTAGAAAAAGTACTCTCACCTCTTACATTCCAGGGAAGACTCAAGGGTTGGCAGTTTCCAAAACAGTTTCACGGCGAAATATCTCATTAGTATGATAAAGCAACAGCGAAAGTCGTTGAAAATGAACGAACGTTTGCATCGACTATGCGTGCGGGATGGACCGAGAGCGTGGCAGAAATTCTGAGAGAAGTTTGGGGATGGGAGAGAGCTTACGGAGAGTAGGCGAGAAAGGAGAGTAGGCTTTGCGGGGCTGCACAAAATAATGAATCACGAGTCGGGGATGGAGTGAACTCTGAAAAGAAATCGAAGAGCCAGCCTACTTTGGGAAGAATGACCAATCAGTTAAAAAATTAAACTTAAAACCCCAAAAAAACAGATTTAAAGAAATGCTCATTCATTAATAGAACAGTTGTTGATTTAAACCAACTACCTGGAGAATTGTTTAGACCCCTACCAACAAATTTGAAGACGTAAGAAACCGTCTCAGGCTTAACTTGGTGGAAATCCTTCATGGTGAGAGAAGAAAAACTTTGCATTTTCCACATATTATTTTTTCACAATAAGTTTTTCTTCTCTCACCACTACGGGTAATTACTATCATTTAATCGTTTCTTAGGTCTTATTTTTGTTTTTAATATTTTGATGGCGGGTAATAAATACATCGTTTTGTAAAAAACCTCATAGATAATCTTGGGAAGTTTAAGTAAACCTGTAGTTTACTACCGAATAAAAAAACTACAATACCTACTCTCGGTCAGGAATGCAAATTCAGTATTCTTCCACCCCTAAATTAGTTACATCTCACTATCCTAGGTGACGACCCTGACGTCCTTACTAGCGTGAGGATATTTATTAAACGTACTGGATTTTGAGTATAATATAGTAATTATACGCAGGTGAATCTTTTCCAGAACTTTTTACGTGTTTTATTCCTCTGTTATACACTTTTATCTATTTATTTATTTATATTCTATTTATTTATTTATTTATTTATTTATATTCTATTTATTTATATTCTATTTTATAGTCACTATTGTGGCCATTTTATATCCAATTTCAGACATTTGTTTATTCATGTGCTAATCTCTCGCTAAAGGTTTGAAACTTTAACGATATTAAAGTGGTGCAAAATGACCTATGATGCCGACGAACCCGAAAAAATTAAATTAAATTGGTGGATGCTCGGTGGCAGCGGGTTAACGTCCTCGTCTGCCAACCCGGAGATCGCGGTTTCGAATCCCGACTCGGTTGATTTTTCAATCTCCAACTAAGGCATGGTTGTGTGTGTTTCGTCCTTGTTATTAAAAACTGTCATAATTCCCCTGTAATTGGTCTAGTAGTGCTATTTGTGGACGATTGAAAATAAAAAAATTAAAACTACTACTACTACGTACATCTCACGTATATAGGTATAACGTTAATTTTAATTTCCATTAATTTTTATGTGTTTCATATATTTTCTTCTAACATATAATAGAATAAAATAAATTTATTTTCTTCTGTGGAAACAGGGCCACTTGAGAACAATAACAGATTCAAATCAAGAAAAAAAAACAGAATAACAGAAAACAGAGGCCAAAGGAAAATAGTACAATAATTTTAATCACACACACACACATATATATATATACACCTACATATATATGTGTATACATATATCCAGTTACATAAAGTACATCGTGGTATATGCAATAGATTTTAGCAGGATGGAGCTAGATGGAGGAATTTCTAATTAAAGTGTAATACGAATAAGTAGCACTGAGTAACATCTACGTATCTAGGAGATACTTGTAATATTGTATTTTAAAACTTCTAATATTTGTTATAATTTCCAATGGCACAGGTAATGAGTTCCATAGTTTTACTGACGAAATCAGGAATAACTTTTGATAAGTTGTTGTCCGACAAAGAGGGAGGTAAAGCGTTGAAGGACTCAGCCTACTTGAACGACTAAATTGTATGGAGGGTCTCACTGTAAACATATTGTGTGAATTTTGGGAGGGTCTTTTAATCATAAAAAGGTTGGGGATGAAAGCTCCTTGCAAGTATTTCCTTCTCTGGGCTAGTTTAACACAACGAAGTTGAGCAACGTATGGTCCAAGGTGAACATCCCGACGGAGATCAAAGAGAAAACGTACAAAGGAGAACTTAACACGTACGGAGATATAAGACTCACACATAGGACACATGCGGAAATAACCTCCACCTTTGTGAAGCGATTTCACTTTGTGGTTACCTCCCTTTAGGCACACCTACTCATTTCGTCCCATATATTTTTTTCAGTTTATGGTCGATTACCTCCTACAGTGATTACCTATCCCAACCATAGAAATTTACACTCCAATGCTAATGGAGAAAATTTTCGCATCGTTTTCAAATCTCTCTGGTTACCACTTTAACCCATGAAGTTTTTTTCTACTGCGGTTTTTGCCAAATTCGAAGTGGAATTTGAGCTCATTAGAGGAATCCAGAGTGATCCTTAAATCTGGACCCGGACGTGTGCCCCTGTTTTTGTTCTTTCGCGATAAGCTTACCTTCGACCCACCATTTACTGCGGATCAAAAGCAGTTTTTATTATTTTTTTGTGAAGAACCTTCATTCCAAGCCGTTGTCTATCCATTGGAAAATTATATGTGCAAAAAAAATGGTGCTAGTAAGCTTTCCAAATTTTAGGGCGTACTATTAACTCAAGCTATTAGGATTGCGTAGATCGGATGTCAAGTGTATATCAATCGGCGGTCGTCATTTGACGTCTTTCCAAATCTTTCTAAAAATGAGGTGGACGTCATTTGACGTCCGGTCTGAATCGTTGCTTTTTTATGAATCGAACCGTCAAGTGACGCCTCTAGCATTTGTGATACATGTTTCCTGGTCCTTCTGTTATAATAAAAATCCCATAGATCGCTTCCGGATCCATTATTTGAGTTCTGGTAGTTAATCATGTTAGTAGCTTCTAGTGTCGTCTCTGTCGCGGCCGGTTGGCTAGAGTATAGGCAAAATGTCATCACGTGAATTGACGCAGAGCGATATATTTGAGAAATTTCGTCGTGATTGGGCTGAGAGTGAAGATGATAATTTGAGTGCGATGATTCAGAAGACGATCCTGATTATGTACAAGAAGATATCGGTTTCCAACACATGTTTACTTTTCATTTTTTCCTGTATATTTTAATAAATTCTAAAAATAATTTTTTTAAACCAAATAACAAAAATAAAATTTAAAACTATAAGATGAGGCTTATCTAAACATGTAAAAGTTATTTTTATGTAACGAATAGCACATCCACCATAATTTTTTGAAATATGAAAAAAAAATTGCCAGCACCTACAGTAAGGCTTCCGGTTAAATACCCAGTAGTGAAAGTGCTAAGAGCTATGATTTTTGTGCAAAAAAAACACAAGGTTTGATTAAATGCTTCACTGGTACTATTTGTAACACTGTTAACATGAAGTGGCGTATTTTGATGGAAAATGAATTTGTTGGGAATGTGTAGGTCACTGATGGAATTAACCCCCCCCCCCCCCCAGTCTCATTTCTGTTGTGGTGAATTTTTTTTTCTTCAGCTAAGACTTCTCTCCGATCTGGTATTTTTGGAAAGATTCTGAGGAATGGGAGTTAAAATAATGCTGCTGAGGTGAGAAAGCGTAAATTTCGAAAGTCCGGACACTTTTGATGTTAGGACCCGTGAAAGTGGAGAGAATGAAGGCGGCGACGAATAAGATTGACGTCACGCGAGGGGCTACAGAGTCCTCTGCGATTGAGTTGCAAAAATGTAAACTCCTCACCAACGAAAATTTACCTATCACCCTTGGAGTTATGATAAAAAAAGACTTACTTATGTTAACAATATTATCGAAACTGAATCAAAATTTATCCGCACCCAAAGAGCTGAAAAAACACACGATACTCAAATTAAATTGCTATTTACATAAGTGATGCGCCCAAGTCGATGAATACGAGTTTATTAGTAATCCTAAAAGATTTATTATATCTCTTGTTTTGCAATACCATTTAGATAAGTAAACATTGATCTTCTATCAAATATCAATTTCCGTTTCTGTTTCAATGTCGGGAAGAATTTTCCAAAAGCTTAAAACATTAGTCATGTAATTTTAATCTTCTTTGAATTTAGTAGTAAGTTAAATAATGTGTGCTCATAATGCATTAATCAATTAATAATGCTTGAGAAGATGATGATAAACAGGGTGCAATCACTATAAGCATAATGAAAAGTAACATTAAGTTTATTTAAGTTTTCCTGATTATATAAACATTAACTTTAATGCTTTCAATTATAGGTTTTTAATCTATATCCCGATATAGTTGATTCACGTGTTCATATTTTTCTGAAAATTAATTAATTTTTTTAAGCTAACTGTACATTAGTATTACACGATCAAATATAGCTAAACATCTTATATAATCTTCAGTTGTGGAAAAGAAGAATCATTATTTAGGAAACTGTTCTTTTGGGGTTTTGAGTTGGATGTCCTCCATTACACACTCTACTTTTTTCTGTAATGTCTGTCATTTATTTGTCATTGAGAATTGCTTCTTTTACTTTGCATTCTCTCAATTTCACTTCGATAATTCTGCTCACTAAGTAATTTTCTCGTCATCTCAAGTTCATTCACGCTCAAGGATGTCTTTTTCTTTTTGATTTCCTCGGGAGTTTTATTTCTTCTCCTCCCACCCTCGTAAAGTACTTCCTTCAGCCTTTCAGTCCACTTGACCGCGAGCATTCTTCTTCAAAACCACATTTTAAAACTTTCCACGTGACTTTCATCTTTTCTTTTTTAGTTGTCCATGTTTTGCAGCTATAACAGGGTTCAGTGATTACTGAAAAACAGTGTTCACAGGCTTGGTTTAGCTAGTCCATCATAGTGATGGTGCGAATAGTGTACACAAGTATGAATGCATTTAAATAAAAGAAAATATAACTTTCAGATAATTTGAGGGAAAGGCGGGGTATAAAAAGTTGCAGGACCTACATGTGTACTTTTCTTGTTTTTTGGTATATGTTTACATTAACTCCTCTCCAAAAGCTTTTGAAAATATTGCTAATATTGAAAATATGATCTAGTAGTTGAAATCAAGATTCAGAATTCCCCTCGGAATATTCCTTTTCAATTACTTGGTATGGAATGAACCGTATAAGTAGCACAACATTTTTTTCGCGCTAATACCACCCCGCCATTGGGGGATATTTTATGTCTCAAGAAGCAGAAGGATAGCTCTACACATGTTGATGGAAAATATTTGTAAAAAGATTCTGAAAATAACACGGAGATGTTTGGGTAGGATTACTTTTTCGGCATTTCGATAAGTTAGCCCTTTTATCTTCCATCATTTATAGTCCATAAGCAGCAAGGTTGATATATTGAGGAAGGCCGTTCAAGGACCATCGTTTTGGGGGACGAAGACCATTTTAACTCTGCCAAACGTCTCAAAATTCTCAAGTCAGGGAAATTTGGAAAACATGGATTCTGGGAATTGAGCCGATGCCTAAGCAGATCCCTCAAAGGAAAGATGTGGATACACAATAGCAGGCAAGATGAAACCTTTTGTATACCCCTCCTGTCAAAAGAAAGAGCCCATTAGTTGGAGGAGGAGCGCGTAATTCCGTAAATGAGCTTACCCATTAACGGTGGCAGCTGAAAACGGGATAGCTCCAATCCGTGTGTCTTCCTACTGGAGGATGCCAAAAATTACCATTTCACCTCTTTGTACAATATATTCTTTCTGTCCCATACATATTTCTATTGGCTACCACGAAGGTCCCTTGTAACTAAAATCGTTTTAAAAAGTTTTATGAGAGATAGTACCGTATAAACTTTCGCTGCAATTACTTATTTTCCCGTTTCTGAGCGAGATGAAAATATTTCCACAGTATTTTTATATTAAAATTTACAGAGGTCCACAAAATATAGCATTAAAATAATTGCCTTGTTATCAGAGCGGAATTTCTTCAAAGAGAGCATGAGTTGAAAAAGGTTCCTGGAATTCATTTTACATATTAAAGAATATGCCTCATAACTTCAAGAAAGTTAAAACTGCATGCATTTTCACAGAATGAAATTTAACAATAAGAGTACAAGTCTTGGATGTGAGGAGACCGTAGTCTGGCAATTCACTAAAAGCACAGTAATTCACAGAGGTACCTGCACTCAGGGAATAACACTCTTATTCTTGTTCGTGGAAGAGGCATGTGAAAGTTTACATGGAAAAAATGCGTCAGGAGAAACCAAGGTCGACATTCAAGCTTGAGGGCGAGCAGAAATACTCGAAATATTGCGTTAACGTAAGTTTTAACTGTGCCGTTCTTTCTGTGTGTTCCTGTCCGTCTTCTGTCTATCTTCTACACATTTTGTGTGTATATATATAAGGAGAGAGAACTGTTCTCTCTCTGTCGTTGTCGAAGGAGGTCCATCCGCCGAAACGTCCGAACTAATTCCTGTGAGTGTTCTTTTTATTTGTGCCTCTGTTTACAACTAAATCTGTTTATTTGTTTATATGTGAAATGCGCTTCGCCGCGATTTTCTAAGTGCAAATATATATATATATATATATATATATAAAGATGGTGTATACTTATCAACTACAAAATGAATGTACTATTATACAGACATATTGAAAATAGTATATATAAAAAAATGAATGAAATCACACCATTTTCTGTATTTAAATCCTATACCTCTCTTAGAAGAAAATATTAACACTGAACTTTTAGCTTCGATACAGTTCTGATATCGGGTATGATATCATTGACCCAGTTTAAAAGTTTAGGAATTACAACTTGTAATCTAGTTTCTCTATATTTGGAGTAAGACAATTTGGGATTGAATAACGACCAATACTTTTCAATGTCATACCTTGCTCTGTCTCCTTTTTAACCTTGCAGAAGGTGATAATTATTGCGTTACTTATAATAGAAATTTGAGAGCGTGCAGAAAACGGTAAAGATCCAAAAGTGAGCTAATGATTTTTTCGAACCGTACGATAACAACCGCAAGTAATTTATAAATATGACGAAGAAACACGGAAAGCCGTAGCAAAGAGAGTGTTTTAATCACAATCAAATACTGGAGACACTTTCAGTTGGTTAAATTTAAATTTTATAGGAAAAATAGACTGACTTACCTTTTTTTGCATAGTTGTGCCTTTGCATATACTCGTAGTAGCCGGGGTGAAACGCCAAACAGTCACTTATTTCTTGCTCTCTCTCCATGACTGCAAAAATGAAAAACATTCACCAAGGTAAGAATTGAAATTAAAGACAAAATTACACTTTCAAAATACATATATACTACTTTATTTTATGTCCATTCATATTCCTCATCACAACTCCATTGTTACTTTTAAGGGGATATAAGGAAATTTTAAATAATATTTTAAATAAATGAGGTTTTCAATGCGATCACCTGATAAAGAAATCAACTTACTTACTGTTTCATTCTTAAGATATTTGACAGAATGGTCACTATTTGAGCATTTTTTAGCTTAACATAAAAAGGTTTCCTTCATTCATTTCACGTAATGCCATTGTTAAGTATATGTTAAATAGTCCCAGCGAGAGGATATATACCCTTGTCTAATTTCTTTATTTAATTTAGCTTCTGTTTTTCTTCCGTTGCTTACATTGTCGAGACTCCATTCTCTTGGAGTTGGTCTTCCTGGGATGTTTTCTTCCGTTACCGTAATCAACGACTGATTTCTCCGTCAACTTGAAACGACTTGTTCCATTCCACGTTATCAAATGCCTTTTCCAAGTCCGAGAACGGTGCGCACAGTGACTTGTTCACGTGCATCATTTCTCTACCGGCATTCTCAAGAGTGAGTACAAAATTCCATGGTGTCTCTTTCTTTCTAAATCCGAACTGGTTTCCCAATAGGTTTCCATAGGGATTTCTTTCCATCCTCCCCCCGTTCTTTTTTTACGGGATATGAATTTCATGGGAGGGCGGTTCGAGATTTGGCATCTTGAAAGAAAAAAATTAAAATTTTGGTGGCTTACGATTGAAGAAGCAAAAAAATCACCAAAAATCGTGTGCGCAATCGAATAAATATGATAAATAATACTAAAAACTAAATAATATATTAAATACTTGAGTTTAATGTCTACTCATGACTTTTTCTGAGGTAAAAGTATTGGAGAAGTACGCCAACGCAAGGATTGGCTTCTTCACGGAAGGCAAAATTGGAGGCGGAAGATAAAATCCTCTGGTATATTTTCATATCACAGAAATTGGACTATGATGACAAGGGTAAATTTAAGGAATAAATAGAGAACTAACGGAAGGTTTTTTTACTTTACCTCAGATTAAAGAAACGTTAATTTTTAATCGAATGCTCGCACGTCGCACGGTGCTTTTAAGATGGACCTTTTAAAAAAATTTCACCTTCCGTTACGTTCAGTCTTCTTCAGCTCTGCACAGCGTCACAATTTGACCACAATATTTCCTCTTCAAACGGGTTTTAATTACATTTCTTTCCTCTTTCGGATTTCCCGACAACTTCTTCTCTCTGCGAAGCGTGCCCAAAACATTTCCTCTTCGCCCACTACATATTCTCAAATCTTCCTCCTCCGCCCACATCTTAAAGAGTCAAGATGGAGTTAGCGAGATGATAAGAGCACCACGCCTTAATTTTATGTGAGGAATTCTATACAGTGACATATATGGAATTCGAAACGATGGCATAAAAGCAAACAGGAGAGTTTAATAACCCAGCGTAATTATGCACTTTATGATCCAGGAAATGGTGGAAGAAAAAGTTTTCATGAGTTCATACGAAGCATTTATGAGGAAAATTTTGGCCAGAAGACTTCGTTAGCTGGTGATTATTTTCCTCTAGAAGAAAAACAAATTGCCAGTATGATACAAATAGAGACAAGTTAATAAAAATAACTGAAGAAACACAGACTTTCTAGGTGAATAAAAAATTCGGTTAAAGGAATGGGAATTTATTCTTTTCAAAAAAGCGTGATCTATTTAATACCCATTGCTTCGGCTTCTTTTACTGCACCTTCCATAAATATGTTGAATAATGCTATCAACAGCCAATGTCCTTTATTTATTTTGGTTTCTATTTACATTCAATGTTTAATTTTTAGATATTGTCCAATTGTTTGTGTCCAATAGTGGATATAAATTGATCTTGCTCAAGTGCTTCGCCATTCCTAACGATATGTTTCATTCTACATTGTCAAAGGCCTCCGATTTTATGGTCACAAAATCTCAAGTTTGGACACACATATCAAGATTTCAACTAGTACCCTTTAGAACAGCATGGCTTCCTTCGCTCCTCGGTTATTTCCTCAAATCATCCATTTTCCTCGAGGTTTTCTTCAACCATTCCTTTCACCACTCTATTGAATATTTGTGATGATATTTGCATACAAATATTCCACCGGGGATCACTCAATTGGGATACAGGGATACTCGGCTCCCTTAGAAGTTCCCGGTCATTCTTTTCATCGCGATGGTCACATTAGATTCATTATTCCCAAAGTCCTCTCTGAACATTTTTCCACTCTCGCAGTCTCCTTTGATTGATTCAAATTTATAAGAACACATCCTTCGCTATGCCTTATACTTCTACGCAATACCCTGAAAGCCACCGCAAGGGCGTGTGGCAGAGGGTGAGGCACCACCAAACATTTTCACGCACTCCCAAATGCGAATGTGAAGAGACATATTGACACACTCAAGAATGAAGCAACCCGCATGCAAAACAAGACAGCATAACATCATCCACAACATGCGGGACAATGTTAGACCTCTCACTTACAAACATGCATGAAAACAACCACAAATACCGTCACAATATGCAAGGTCCAAACGGGAGCTCTTCTCCCTCTAAATTATCAAAGTAATTTCACGCATGACTAACTCCCTTGAAATATAGAACATTGATGAATCACAGTATTTACAAAGACACGTCCTGTCCGGGCTGCTTCCTTCTTTCAGACCGAGGAGACAGTCACACACAAAGAATAAACAAGAAAAATTGATCACAAATGTCATCGACACGGGTTATGCGTCCTTTGATGGAATAAAGAAAACTGGTATTTCACTGAGAGACACATATTGCACTCAGAATGAAGCCACCCGGATGCAATACAAAATAGCAGTACAACATCCACAACATGCGGGACGCTGTTAGACTCCTCACTATAAACGTGCATGAAAACAACTACAAAAGCCGTCACAATATATGTGCCTTCGACTGTCTTGATTATTTTCCCTTTTTCTTATTGTAGGCTCAATATTTCTCAATATCCTTCATAGACAATTCTTATCGGTGCCTCAGGGCCAGGGTTGTCTTCTTCGATCTCTTTTGTGTCCTACTTGCCTCTTTTGTCTCCGATAAATGGTCTTCTAGTGGCATGTGATTCTTCTCTTGATAGAATCATTGTTACTACCCCTTCCGTTTCCTTCTTTTTTCATTTCTAAGAGCAACTTTTCATTTAAATCCCTGATCTCACCTTTCTTTCTCCAAAAATTCACCGTTTCCGTGAATCTCCGGAGAGCCATCTTCCATACCGCTTTGGTGCTTACGAGCTTTCGAAACGTCATTGCAGTTGTATGGTCTGGTGTTTTCCCGGCGAATACTCTGGGTGAAAAGCTCTCGGGTTCCACACCGGGTCGGGTCCTCCGTGTTCCGCTCCAACGTTTCGATGTGCGGCTCGGCCATCGTCTTCAGGGATGGGCGAGTTGATTCTTGGATTCCCGAATCCCTGAAGACGATGGGCGAGTCACACATCGAAACGTTGGAGCGGAACACGGAGGACCTGACCCGGTGTGGAACCCGGAGAGATTTTCACCCAATCATTGCAGTTTTCAATTGCTCTACACCGAACTCCTTCAACTCTGGTAAGATCTCCTACCTTAGTTGCATCCGAAAGGCTATTTCGTGTCTTCGATTAGGTGTGGTTACATCATCAGGAAGATAAGTATCCTGATGCTGTAGCCTTGCTACGAAACCATGGTCGTGCATAATAAATTTTCATGTGGAAACTGCAGAGTGACTTCCTTTACTCCTAGTATGTTGGACTTCCACAATGTTACGCCTGAAACCGTATCGTATGTCTGGAAACACTGTTAACCTCCCCTTCAGTGTGTGAGTTTTCATTATTCTTATTATTCTATTAAATTATTACTATTATTACTCTATTACATTATTACATTACTCCGTTTATTCGAGAGTAAAAAATGGGAGATAAAGCCGGGAAGGGTGGTAGGCAGTCGTAGCTCCAGCCACAGTTCACCGACACGGACCATTTCAGCGCGGTCGGACTATATTCACTTTCTTAGTGGTTTCTTTAAGGGTTCACAGGTTAGCCTTATTTTTCCTTTCCACTTTTGGCATTGATATTCTTCTTCATCTCCGTTTTCTAAGACATATCCTCAGTTATGGTACTCTCTCGATACTGAAATCTCGGCAACAAAATTAGTTTGTGGGTAGCGTGCTCGCCGGTTATTTTTTTTTTGGAAAGTGGTGAGAAAAATGCGTTTAGGCACTCCCAGGGAAGTTGGTCCTGGGAAGTGTGGGACTCGGCCAGGGTGTTTAGTCTGATGCATACCCACTAAAAACCACAGCACCTGATTGGGTCTATTAAAGGAAGGCAACACCCGGTCCAGGCAGACGCCATCATGCCTATCCAACTCCTGTTCTTTCAGCCGCAGCTCGAGTCATCGTGCTCCTGTTGAAGATGTTTAACGCGATTAGCCCCCCTATAACCACTCTGATGGCCAGTATTTTAAGGTCACTCTTATTGATAATCCCGGCACTGATGGCCTCTCTAGCGAACCAAGTGCCGCGACAGCTTAGGTTGATCCCAAGAACCTGAAGATCTTCTTGGCCTTACTTTTCGATGATTTTATGGACTAGGCTTCGGTTCTCCTGATATTAGGAGACATTCCATTTTTTGGCCTTCTCAAGGATGAACTGCTCTCCTATCATTTACTAGGATCATCCCATTTATTTTCGGCAATGAGGTCATGCTTCCGGTTTATTTCTTTGGAAGCAAATGCCTCTACACGAACCAGGTGAAATTGCCGGTTCATCAGGCTCCTCTCCAAATACCCCACCAAAGCTCTAACCATAGACCAATAATGGTCGAGGGTTCGAGTCCCGCCCACGGAATGGGTATTGAGTTTGTCAAAAATGTTTTTTATATGAAATAAAGAGGTA
>WURS02351086.1:0-17723 GCA_011762765.2 Rhinocypha anisoptera
CTGCAAGATAGTTCACCGTATTACACTCGAAACATATTATCGAAACGATGATAGCAGTTGAAGAGCAGCCCACCTTCCAAAAACGTGGTCGCCGAGAAATTGTCAAAGGGTCGCTAACTGTCAGCAAAAAGGCAAAATTCCATTTACCACTCTTTTAATCAACGAAAATGAACAATTAATATAAGTGGTATAACATAGCCATATAACCTTTGTAACTAATTAACACCAATACAACCGTCTGTCTTCACTTTTTGGCGAAGTACGCCCACCACAATAAAAAAACGTTCTGTCCCCGTTTGAGCGCCGTCTCGTCTGGTCTCCTCTCTGCGCTCGCAAAGCGTTCGCCTTTTCACAAATCCCTGTCTTCCCCACCAACGCCGGTCACCAGCCCGCGGGGTTTTTGATTTTAAGCACCGCCCAATGGGAAACGTCCTGGTTATAAAAAAAAACTCTCCACAGTCACCGATAGTGCGTCCGGGGTCAGTAGGTCATTTTTCCTACGCAGACTGCCTTTAAAAGTCAGGTCGGCGAGAAAACACGCGAGAGCTGTGTTCGCGCTGAGTTTTTTCGTTCACCAAACGCAGTTGGAACACGAGCAGTTCGAATCACGGTTAGGGGAATCACCAGGGCATTATGAACGTTTGACCATTTTTTAGGTTTAACCATTGTTAAAGTTTAACTTGTTAAAGTTGTTACACGGAGATGGTGGATGTATCTAGGCTACTGAGTGAGGCCTTGTAGAAATCACCCACGTAAGCAAAACCAGTGTTAATTAGTAGGCGTATTTTAAAATTGCAATTATTATTTCAAGTTTCCCGTTTATATTGAGAAGAATAATTCAATGGTATGCCATTGCCATATTTTGATATTTTTCACTATGTCATAACTTGGTCGAAATGATGGCAAGCGTTTCATCCTGCTAACAGTTCAGGCACTTTTGCAGGAGACCCTTCGGCAAATATTTTACCCATCTCACCCTTGTGAAAATGAGTAGCGTGATGTTTAAATACCGCTAATCACTCACTATTGTCTTTATATCAAGATGTTACACTTTCTTCCTGGCAGTTTCGTTCTCATTCTGGTCGTCACGACGTTTGCCTGGAGCTTTTAGTGCTTTAATTTTTTTTTTTTACGGAATCTCTCACTTAGGCCTCTTCTCTCCCTTTCCCCCGCCAGATGGATCTCTCGTCTGCACCCACGCCCCTCCCTCCCCCACTCAGAGTCACTCCCCCGCTTGGCTGCTGCAGATGACCTCCCAGAAGCTTCTCTTCGCCCCCCGCATAGCAGCACCCTTTCCTCACTTGGGTGATCGTGGAGGCTCGGGGCGACTTTACCACGGCCTCGGCACCACGTCGGCGTCAAAAGGTGGAAATTAGCACGCAATATTGGTGCGGGTGGCATATGGCCAGAGAGGAGGGAGCCGGTCTCCGTCCATCGTTCGTATAATGAGACATAACATCACGGCGGAGGGGGACGGACACTGCCGTGTGGTGCAGGGGGAGGTGGCTTGGTGGCGTGATGCTGGTGGGTGCGGGTGAAACATGCGTGCGATGTGACTGGCGGAGGGGGGGATCAGTCGTCGAAAATGTATACTAGGCGTGGTTCTATGGTAATGAGTTGAACCCTGGAGCCACGAGGCGGAACGATGCTCCACACACTTCGCCGTAGCGCGTGCGTTAGCGGGGTAGAGGGAAGGGAAGTGGTGGGAGAGCGTTTCGTCGGGCCAAAAAAATTAAAAAACAATTTCTGGGACCAACGCTGATTATCCACTGCGATTATGCACGCACGCATTGCTGTCATGATGGGTTTCCTCATCGTGAGCATTTGTTTATAAAAGTTTCTCCTGTGTTTTCCAGTAATGTGTTTCCAGCGTTTGAAGCGTCGTTTGCTGAGTTTTTCTCCTCCGCGAAATGCCCCGAAGTTAACGCGCGAGATATTTACCACGCATGGATTCGCTCATTTGTTAGTGTCTTGGCGGACATTTACAGGCAGCGGGCATCCTTCTTGTCTCAAACGTCTCATCGTTATCATGGCCGGATCAGTAACTTCCTCGCCGGCTTTTGAAACCGCCACCAGTGGAAAAGGGATTCATTGTCAGCAATTGACAATCCGACCATATATTCTCGATTCTATGTTTGTATCTCAATTCAGGTGCTAGAGGGAAAGTAGATTGCATACTTATTTGCGTATATATGCCAATTGATTATTAGACACATCTTTCTCTGTGTTTTTTTAGAAATATAGGCACTGATCTCCCTTTCAGCACCTATTTGGATGCCAACAATTTTTCTTGGAAATTCAAGGGTTTTTATACCTTATTGTAACGCTGTTTGTTTCCGGAATAACCTCATGGTGACTTCACCAAAGGTGAATTCAACTGAAAGGCACGTCATGGAGAACTCCTGTGGAATTATGAGAATCGCGAAAGTTCTGCAATCATCAGGAAGCCCCACGCATCAGATTGTTGAAAATATTTGTTCCCAATGGAAATAACATTGATAAGCCATTCGGAACTTTTTAGTGTTAGCCAAAGTTCGAAATCGGCCTTTGACAAGAACTTGAACCATGTTAAACTTCCTCAGGTTCGTCTTGGAACATGATAGGACAGATTGAGATTTCTACCTATGTGCTAGGCTAGAAGCACCCTATAGATAAGGAAGGACCCTTTGCCTTATAGATAAGGAGAGAGACTAGTGGATCATTAGTACAATGTCATAATTTTTCAATGAAAACAAATCCAGGAAAAAAGACAGTTTCAAATTATGCTGCAATGATAAAAATATTTCTTGAGGGTGTGGTGACTATTGCAATCTAAGATTTTGAAAAACGTTTTTCGAATCCTTAAATTCATCGGGAAAGGTTTTATAAAAATTTGTAACTATACGTTATCATTTACATGTGAAATATATGATTTAGGAATGCCGCAGATCTAGACTCAATAGGGGGAAATGTACCCTCAAACCTTTTTACACATAATATGACTTTCTTCAAAATAGGCCTTCTATCAGTGAAATCAATAATGCTGTAGGGGAGGGAAAAGTTAGACTCTCAAAGTTTAAGCATGTGTGGCGAAACTAAAAATAAAATATATCCCATAAAAATTGTTCGACACTGACGATTAAGATGTTCCTTTTAACTTGTCTAGAAATAATCGTCAATCTAGTCAAGGGTTTAAGTCAAATTAACTGAGGAGGCCGTCACTTCGTGGAATTCCATAATGACAAATAAAAAAAATTAATTTTGCTTGGGTGTATTATTCTGTCGAAATACATCCAAACAAAACTAAAAAAATATTTTTATTTATATCAAAGATTTAAGTGTTTACCCCATGCACATTTTCGAAAATTCCGCTCATCGGGAATATTGTAACACTTGTATATTCTCATTTTGTATATTGCGTGTGGGTGACTGGAAATGACCTTTCATAAATATGATCCTCGACTGTCAATGAGGGAAATTTTATTTAAATATTATTCATAGAATGTAATAAGAAGTCACTTTAGAGCGATTTTGTAGTGATTGCAGCATGGGAAAAGGGGCTTATGACGGGATGTCTTCTTTTGAGAATGTCTCATGTAATGAAAACCAAGTAAGCTTTCGGATAAAGCGGAATTAATAATATATCTATATTAATTTTGACTTTTCTTACTTTTCAGAGTAACAAGCCCATTATGGAGAAGAGAAGAAGAGCAAGGATTAACCATTGCTTGAACGAACTAAAATCCCTCATCCTGGATGCCATGAAAAAAGATGTAAGTCATTACAATATGAAAATGATTTTTTTTGCTTACAATAGCTTGTAGCTACTGGTATTCGTATATTTAATATCGTAAATGTAAACTAAACACTAGGCCATAATTCGGTTTTCTGCCCAACTGCGGCGATGCAATCAAGAAAGTCTTCTTTCCGATGCCTTCTATATCCTCTCTTTCATTCACCGATTCTCATCCCTTCTAATTGACGAGAAACGGTGAAGCGGACGATGTCTTACGCGCGACATTAATCAACTCCCTCGTTTGCAGCCCGCCAGACATTCGAAACTGGAGAAGGCCGACATCCTGGAGATGACCGTCAAGCACCTCCAGAACATGCAGAGGCAGCAGCTGGCCGTGGCGGTGGCGACCGACCCCACCGTCCTGCATAAGTTCCGCACGGGCTTCAACGAGTGTGCAGGGGAGGTGAGCCGCTATATCGGCCGCATCGAAGGGGTCGACCCGGCCGTGAGGTCACGACTCCTCGCCCACCTCGCCTCCTGCGTCTCCGGCCTGCACCAGCTCACGCCCTTCTCCTTCGGGGCCATGGCGGCGGTCGCCAACCCTCCCCCGCCTCACCCCGGTGCCCAGGTGCCTACCTTCGTGGCGCCGCCGACGCCACCCAACGCCCCGCCGCTCTCCACATCGTCGTCTTCCATGGCGGTGCCGCTGCCCGGTGAGGAGGGAAGCGGCGGCGTCTTACCCTCCCGCTCCTCCGCTTCCTCGGCGCTCCTCTCGCCCCAGGTGACCCCCGCCTTCCCCCCATCCTCCTCCGGGGACGTGAACAACAACCAAAGCCAGCAGCAGAACACGGCCGCGCGGTTGATGGCCGGCCTACAGCTGATACCAAGCAGATTACCCACGGGAGAGCTTGCACTCCTGTTGCCAGGTAAGGATGTTCGAATCCGTAAATGGCGTGTCCACTAAGACTGTGAAACAGGAGAGAATCGATCGGGACACCGAAATATATAAAGTCGTTCCCTCGAGGTCATCATCAGTTTGTCATTTTATTCAATTCGTCTCTCCAGTACCTGGCCACAGCCGTGAAAGCTAAGTTTAGTGGACGGTAGATCAGGTGTAGTACCTGGGCACTCCACTCTTAAGGGTGTATAATTGGCACACATCATTGTGAGGAGATCAGTTCTTTTTTATGTTTAGACCATGGAACTTTTGGTCCATTGTCTTACCTGGGAAGGATAACTAGGCCAAAACTTCCATAGATATTGATAGATGTCGAGCGGCATCACACGGAGTTGAATCATGGCTGACCCTACGTTAAGTAGTCAAAAGATGACCCACTATATGAGTATATTGAGTAAGCTGTATTGTAACCTCGATGGCAAGTATTCTAATGATTTTAGTTTATATACTAGTAGAACTAAAATAGTAGGTCGTTGTAGTCCAGTTGAGAGAGGGCTCTGTTACCAAATGGGGGTCCGGAATTCGAATCTTGGCATTTAGCCGGACAACTCAAGCTATAACCCAGGCAGAGTGATTTTCTGGGTACCGGTTCTCCCTCTGAAAGTTACAGGAACTGCACCCCCCCCATATTTTTGTTATTATTATTATGTTATGAATAATATTAACCTAGAAAGCTTGGTATTAGTTAATAACTGTCTGAATCACCAACCAAATCGCATGGAAAACTAATTTCTTTTACATGATGGTGATTTTTTTCATAAAATCCAAAATTTACAATAAGTATGTATTTAGTTAGGATTCATGGCTGCATGTTATGGAAAAGTTACGGTGTTAAGTCAAGTCAATTACTATTATATAGTTACTATCACTTCACTTTCAGGTAGTGGGAGGCTTTCGGACAGCACTGAGGGGGGGACGTCCTTCTCATCTTCCGTGAGCCCTGGCATTTCCACATCCCTGTCCACCTCATCCTCCTCTGTCCTGAACACCAGCGGTCCATCGCCCTCGGCTACTGGCAGTCCCAGGGGTCACATCCACCACCACAGCGCCTTCACTGCCGTCACCAGGAATTCCTCGAGCCCCCCCACTCCCCCTCCCACGCAGACCGCCGGCGGGCCTTCCAGTCCAGCGTCCTCCACTTCCTCATCGTGTGCTTCCACCAGTTGCGACTCCACTTCTTTCCCGAATCCTCCGGCGTCGTCGGTGGGACAACAGCTCCAGCAGCACAACCAGCCACCCCTTCCTCCGCCCACCTCGATGGAGGATTCCAAGCTTATCCCCTTCGGTTTCCGCTGCCCTCCACTGAACCACATGACCTTCGGGGCCGACGTGAAGGCGTTCCCTTTCCCACCTCCTCTGGGGTTGCCACCGACCTCGACGCTGGATCCCACCGGAGTCCAGCCCGGCTTCATGGAGGCCGGGTTGGGACTCCTGAGGACCCTACCGCCTCTGAAGGTCGATCCGAGCGAACCCCATGAGGTCCCGCAATCCCCCAAGGTGCTGAACCTGGAGAAGGTCGCGAGCGAACTGAGTGGTGTCCCTCCCAAGCACCAAGTATGTCCTCCTGCCACCCCATCCTCCGCCGTCCCTTCGCAGCTGCGAGGGTCGTGTCCGGTGCCCCCTTCCTCCTCCGCCGCCGCCCCAAACACAGCCACGACTTCGCCTTCGTCTGCGGAGGACAAGATCACCCACGTGCCTCCGCCTCCTCCCTTCTTCACAGGCGCCTCCTTTTCTTCCGCTCGAGATCCCCTCGACTTCTCCGTGAAGAAGGAACGCTTCTCGACGGTGGGCGAGGACTTCCCTGGTGAGAGATTGCCCCACCTCGCCCTGGGCTTCGGCCTGAAGAGGCCCCCCGAAGAGGACGACGAGGGCGAGGGAGACTCCTCCGATTGCGTCGTCGCGCGGCCCGCGAAGATCGCCAGGTTGGAGGTGAAGGTCGAACCATCATCCCTCGAGGCGGGCGACGGCTCCGGTGTGTCGCCCCCCTCCGCCGTGGGGGCCAAGATGGTCTTCGACTTGGCCCCACAGTCCTCTTCCTCTTCGATCCCCAGTTCTGCAGGCACGTCCGCGGAGGAGAGCTCGAGCTTGGACATGTGGAGGCCATGGTGACACGTGATCTGTGTGTGAGACACTAATTGAAAAGAAAAAAAACATTGTTTGAATCAGCACTCAATTGACTAAAAAAAACATCATGTAGGTTGGTGTTCTGGTGATATTATTCTGCACCACCAAGGCTAATAAAATATTACCCACTGTGGTGATAATGGTTTGTGATATGAAAGAATTACTTTTATGTCATTTTTCATGTGGTGTTTTGCCTAGCAAGAGCTGCTACAAAATCATTTGACATTCATTTTTATGTTAATTGTAAGATCTCAACATAAACTTTATGTAAAGTGAACATGGGACTCACACTTGACTCTCAAGTTAAAAAAAATAAAAACTTTAGTCACATGAGTTCATAATGTGTTATGAACAAAACTCTCAGGCTAGCAATAGTGATATCAAGCATCGTGGAAAAGTGATAAAAAGGATTTATTTCTTTATATGAAATTTATATTATTAAATTTTTTGTACTATTTGCCTGTGATTATTTATGGATTTATATTTGTCTTTATTACATCACTAGTACTATTTACTTGCACTCTATACTTTCCCTGGTTTTCTCAGCCAGATAGTATTAACAAAATATAGGTTGTTCAAAAATAGCAAAGAAAAAATTTAATTACGGTGATGGATGCTGTGTTTTTTAACTCTGTCAACCAGTATAGCAACATATGCCAAAAATGATGCTTAATCTTCCCTGACATAACCCCCTCGAAACTATGCGTGAAATCCCCTTTACTAAAAATTTAAGCACTTTCTTGCTCCTGCCTCAAATCTTTTTTTTTAATGTGATAAGATCCAAGTAAAATCACATGATTTACATTGAAATAATTTTTGTAATGAAGAATTTTATCTCAAAACTTTCAGATCTGTTAACCATATTTAAATTTATTAAAATTAAATTTCCCTACCTCTGTGTGTATTTAAATGTACTCTTACAATCCCTTTTCTTGTTGATATTGGAAAAAAATATTCCAATTCAGAGATAATTGCAGCTATGACACCTGTTGTTTCTATGTTCCATCCAGCTTGGGCTCTTCTACTCTTAGGAATAAGGAGCACTTGCAAATTTCAATTAAATAAACTTCTTTATTTAGTCGTTTTGGTGTCCTACACCATTTTCAAGTCACGAACTCAATTTGAAAATGGTGTATTACACCAAAAATAGTCGATGTGAAGTTTATTAAAGTGGAAATTGCAAGTGTTCCTCATTCCTAATATTATGTATTGCCTCCTGGATCTATATCGCTTGTTCTTCAAATCTGAGCTGCAATAGGGGCACACCTTCATGCCCTCAATCATTGCTAGAGCGTGTTGCTATTTGAAAAATTGACCTCAAGGTCTTTCTTCTATGCAATTTATTTTGATGGATGAGAATATTCCTATCATCTGGTTGTAAGCAGCTAAATGGAAATATTTTTTCATTGCTCCTTACTTTGTGCTTGCAAGTGAATTTGTTTCACTGAATAAAATTTAACTATTCACTATGGATGTTCACCACAAAGGCAAATAAATAGTTCCAAAGGGTATCTTCTGTATGTTACACAACCCTTGATCAGTTGATGCTAGCCACGTATTTGGCACATAATTCAACTGACTGAGGACAGGAGACAATTAATTATTTGTTCACATTTCACATTTTTCTTGAGAAATTCATGTACTTGTTGTGATCACAGATAGCTTGAGGGTGAAATTGAATAAGGGCCTGTACCGATTATCATGTCTAAAAGCAGCATAAATGTTTCTGTGCTGTAAACTAACTTTTACTTTCTGCTTTTTACAGTTTAAGACAGTTAAGATTTTAGGTCGATTTCACCATTTACTACAATAAGGTCTCTTAGTGGTGCATACATATGTGTCATTTATATCTCGTAAGTTCATGAGTTCCACATTTGTAAAAATGCACATGATGTTTTTTTTTCAGAAATATTTTGAAGTTAACCCACCATCACCTATGTCCCAAAATGTATTCATGGTATCTTCTTTCTTGGAGGAAGATTTCTCGAGTTTCCATCTGGGTCCTGGGGTTGTTTTCCACCGACGTTTCAAAGGCTAAGTCCTCCGTCATCACCCTGCAGACGATGGAGGACTTAGCCTTTGAATTCTCTGAATCCTTTGAATTGAATTTTGAATTCTTCCTCCAATCTATTCGGTCAGAAAACCTGAGATCCTTCATCTTCTTTCTTTATTCCCCAAGTCTACATTACTTGAAGAATGGGAATTCTCCCAATCCTTATGAGTGCATTTGAGGTATGTATGAAGAATGATTTTGGTAGAGAACTTTGTTTGGTTATAGGTGCAGTTAAAAAAGTGAAAGAGATATTATGTGATGACAATTGCACCATTATTTTGATTTTGCAAGAGAGTAAATATGTGAGAATATCAGTTTAGTAGAGTGGTAATGAGGGCATTAATAAAGTGGACTATAGAACATAGCATGGAGGTCTTCACTTGCTTCATGTACTTGGAGAATATACTGAGCAGATTACTGCTATGAAAACTCATGGAAGTTTTATAAAATATTGGCTTGAAGCTTAGTCATCATAGTCAAAACTTATCAGGACATATTTGTAAGGGTAGTAGGTGGTTAATATAAATAGAATTAAGCAGAGAATTATTACTGTTCATTGTAACTTGGCCTTTTACTTAATTTAAAAACAAAAAATAATGTATCACTGGGATGAACAAGACATTCAAGCACTTGACTATTTTAATCATTAAGCTCAAATTCTACTTAATTCTGTGCATAAGAAGGGCAATGACCACACCAAATTTTGACATAAATGCTTTAATACTCTCAATAACTCATTACACTAGATCGCTTTGGTGGAACTGTTAGCGAATTTTTTAAAATCTAACTTTGTAAGGGTAGTACATGTCTCGGTTTAACAAGATAAATGTTGTTTTTGAGGACTGTAAAATTTTGAACATTAGATTTTTTGCCTCTTCTGTAGAGTCTGAAATAAGGAATGTTTATAAAAAGTTTAAAAAATTTCTTCTATAGTCACTGGTATGAGAATATAGATTTAATAAAAATAATTTAAAAAAGTATAGGCACAAGACATTAAAAATTGAAATATATATCCCATCAATTTAATTTATTGACAAACGATGGTAGGTTTAATTGTTTCATTTGGATGTTTGTGATAATCTTATAAAAGTGAGACTTTTTTGTAAAAATGTCATTGCTTTCCGTTCGGTCTATGCTCACACCATTAGTATTACAACTTCAACAATTCTATTATGAGAATTATATAAAATCAACACTAATAGCTGTCAGCGTATATATCATTCATTAAAGGCATTATAATGATAATAAAATGCTCCAAAAATGATCTAAATCTTTCATGTAATTTGATAATCCTCCCTATATTTTAAATTCATTTGTAATTTAAGAAAACCGCCGTAAAATATCTTCACCGCTTCCTCAGACGAGGTAGTTCCGGTGATTCACAAGGTCATTCAGCATATGTGGCGTATTTTAAGTTTTTCAGAGCCACCAATGTCACTTTTCGGAACTACTACGACTCCTTGTTAGGCGGTTTACAAATTCGTAGTATCCAAAGGCGTTGAATAATAGCAAGTAGCAGAATTAGGAACGTGATTGACCGTTTCGAAGCCAAGTACATTGGATTTATGAAGTTCAGATACTGTTTAATGGTTCGTTGTATGTTAGTAAAATATATCTATGATTAATTTATTTTTACATTTAGAAAAGAAAGGGTCCTTAGTTTTTATATCTGTCCGTTACAGGAGTATAAAAAACAAAACGGCTATAAGAAGAAATGGCGATGGAATTTGAATAAACTCAACACGAAAAATGAACAAAATGATTACTATTATTTTCCACAAAATTGAGTTTTTGTCATCAGAAAGATTGGATCCGAACTCGCAATCATCCAATCAATACCAACTTGTGGTGAGTGAATCTGTTTGAAATTGAATTGTATCCCATTCATCACATCGACTAATGCCAAATTTATTTATGTCACGAATTTCAACAATTTTACGTAATATAACTTCGCTTCCATTTTAAATTCACTTTATCGAGGAGTAACCAGTATTGATAGGTACACGGTATAGGTGAGGTCGCGCAAGTAGTGCATTGGAGCGGGGAGGTATAGTAATTACTATACCTTCCTGCTCCTATTTTGGCTAAGAGCCGAAAGAACAAAGTATTTTAAGAAGAAAGAAACAATGCAATTAAGTTATCTTAATATTCCTTTATTTCATCAGCCAATATGTTATTTAACATTATAGATGATTGTCACAATGTATAAAACATAGAAAATTCTAATGCAGTGTAAAACAATAAAACACACACACACACACCTAGAAAAGCATTTCCAGTGAACAAGTTCAAAGGGTAACCCAAAAAAGAGAAGGAAGTATACTTCATTCTCGTTTGTCTCCCAGTATTCAGCTACTGAGTATAATGCACATTATACTCAGTGCTCAAAGTGTTTTATCTGTAAGCCATGAGTACTCTACTGAAATTCACAATAGATACTGATCAGGCTTCAGCAGGAAGTTGGTTAAACATCCTAATTCCCAAGTTTTCATGGTGGAGAAGAGACTTGGTGAGCCTACAATAGGTCACATCAATTTGGCCATTCCCTCTAATATTATATAAATGTACATCAGATCTGGTAGAATAAGGTTATCCTTAATATGAATAAGAATTTCATGAACATAAATGATCCAAACTGTTGGAATGCTTAATTTTATGAAGGGGGACCTACAATGTTCACTTTGTGGAGAAAAATTGATGGTTCTAATACTTTTTTGTAGAATAAAAATCTGATGCACATTAAGATGGGCATTGCCCCAGAGTTTAGTCCATACCTAATAAGGCAGTGAAATAAAGTATATAGATTAGATGTTTTTATTGTTCCAAAGTATTTAGAAAATACATAGACCTTGTCAAATATTCAAGCACACATGAGTATGCAAAAAAGCATACAGTTTACCTACGATTTGACTACAATTTATCGGACACAATTAAAATACAATATTGCAAGTTGTATGAGTAAAGAACTCTTCATCAGAATACAATGGATGTACAGTAAGCCAGGAGTACATTACATTATTAATTTTAGCCATGCTAGTATTTCTAGCTGAGATTGGTAGGTGGTTGAAAATTTTGATACCAAGGTGAATGTTGTGTTTTGGTTAATCTGCACTGATTTATGGAGAGGCAGTTATTATGTCTTGTACTGTAGTTGTGAGTAGCACATCTTGTAGGGAAGAGATCAAGGTTTTCCTGTATATACATCAAAACTTTGTACATATACATGCTGTAAAGAGTTAAAAATTTTCAATTTTATAAACAGTGGACGACAGTCTTCATGAGGTGGGGATTTAGTAAGTATTCTAATGCCTTTTTTTGCAGCAGAAATACAGATTTAATATCAGGGGCATTCTCCCATAGTTCCAAGCCATAGTCCAAGTGGCTGTTAAAAAGAGCAAAATATACACCTCATGAAATCGGAGGGGACTAACAGGCTTAGCTTTCTTAAAATAAAGAGAGCTTTTTATTTACCTCAGTAATATGAACTCTCCAACTTAGCTTGGAATCGAGGTAAAATCCAAGTAGTTTTGTTGGTTTCATATTACCTGGGGCAGATTTCAAGGTACAAATTAACTTTTGAGTTTTTTCCCTGTTACGTACAAAACCATTTACACTAAACCTCATGATTGGTCAATACTAAATGCTTATCTGCACTTCTATCAGCAGTGGTGGAATTTTTACAAGTTTCAATCAAGGTTGTGTCATCGGCATAAAGAATAGAATTTGTGGGAATGTTGTATGGAAGATCATTGATCATTATTAAAAATAGAATATAGTATACAGTTCTGAGATAATTTGTAGGAATAAGTCTTGTGAGTTTCCTTTAAATAAAAGTACCTTTGAAATTTCTCTTAGACTTTTCTCTAGCCCTAGAGAGACTAGTCTCTTTGATGTTGCAAGGATGTGTTGATCCCAGATTAGTTAGAGTGGTCGATGTGGATTCCTAACAATTTAACTGATTTGCACTCATCTGGGCTGGTTGTTTCATGTTGTTGTTGTTCAAGTTCTTTCATGTTGTAAATCCTTCCGAAAGTTAAGGAATTAACTGTGTAAAATTTCTATAGAACCATATATAACTTAATTTGTGGGTAATTTCGATTTATATTTTTCATTTTTGCATTGGAAAGTCAATCATACTAAAAGTGGCTCAAGTCCATTTAGAGGTGATAGCTTCAATTTTTCACAGGCTATTTATACTTTAAAATGTTAGGTTTTTAAGACACAAATATTTTACAGGAAATTTGATGGTTACAATCATACAAACATATTGTAATCATCATAAAATAATATAAATAAACATATAAAATAAATAATAAACATATAAATAATATCCTGTTTTTTCTGAGAAACACTTCTTCTGCTGCACACCCTCTGAACTCACTCTTCTTGTGACCCTTTCATTTAGATGTGTTTTAGGCATTTTTTTCTATCTCTGATTAAATTCAATCATGACGGAAATGACTTTGGTACTGTGACCATTCTTTGATGTTCATATCATAAAAGGCTTTTCTAAAAGTTTTAAACTAAATAGTTAGTTATTTTCCAATGAATAATGCTACTTTTGTCACTCATTTGCATGTAATGGTTGACAAATGTTCATGTTTAAACCACTTCTATATTACTGTATAGAGTATATAGTGAGTCTTAAATGTGTTAAACATGATAAACATGGAACTCAGTTCATGGCAAATTAAAATTCCATCTTCTGGAAGTCAAATCTGGTGTTTATTTAAGATCTAAATTCATGCACTGACTACCCATGTAGATATACATTCATTACCACATCAATGTTCTTATTTAAATTAAATAAGTTAAAGTTTTTAAGTTAAAACATAGGATTTACACGAGTAACACAAAAATGTATGTAGGTACATCTGCATTCACCTTTATTGGGATAAGAATCAAATTTGTTCACATGGAATTTTCTGGCCAAATTCTTTCCTTATAAGTGTTTTTATATTACCACATCCCCACTCTATGTTTCCTATGCCTAGTGGTTGGGTAGTTCTGTTGTGATATTATCTCTTCTTTTTGCTTATAACCCTCATTTCAGAAGTCCATTCTGTAACTCACTGTCAAAAAAAACTTGGGCCTTAGTTCTTTCTCCCTTTATATTTCATATCATATTCATATCTTCACAAAGGATGGAAAATCTGAAGAATAGTTTTTGTCTGTGCTCTCCCAGGTATCCTGTCTCCTACCAATCTCTTCATAGTACTTTACTCTTTAACTTGAATACTCTTCATTGCCCTTCTTTTTGAGGTTGTGTTCACCCATGGGGAGAGTAATTGGCTACTGTATGGGGGACCTGGTCAAGTTCTAATGAAACCTCTGGACACTTACAGCTAGAACCCAAGTTGAATTATTATCTGGGTACCAGATCTTCCTGGGAACTGCAGGCAGCACAGGGGAAGGAATTGGTAACTCTGTTGTATGGATTTTAACACTGTTTGTACTTATTATTAGGCAAGCTCTATCCTCACTGAACAAACCAAACTTAGGGTAGGGTACTGTGGTTTTACTCTGATGTTTATAGATCATACGTAACTAACTTAAGTTACTTGACTTTCCTTGACTAACCCAACAATTGTTGAGTTTTTTTACTTCCAGGGTCATTTCCAATACTATTTTCACCAGATCATCATATATGTGACCCAATACTTTCCATAATTGAAAGTGCACTCTTTGAAGATATATTCCATAGCCCTTATATTTATTGGTATATCCATTTAATTTTCAGTATTATTTAATAAACCACAATGTCAATGTTGCAAATATTTTTCCCTTAAGGCTACTATTGTCCAAGATTCATACATAGAAAAGTATGCTCCATATTAATGTATTTATTATTTACTTACCATGTGAAGTTGTTCCCATTGGGAGAAGTCTCTTTGCTTAGGTTATTCTGCTTATCATTTTCTTTCCTCTTCCGTCAACTGTGATCTTGCTGCCTAATTAGCAAAATTTTTCCATCTGTCTAATTATGCACTTTCCAGGGTTTACCAGATGAATATATTGTTTTCCTTTCTATGGCTGCAGGCTTTAACTTTAGTCTTGTTCTTTTTCAGATGTATTTTCTAATTCTATTTTCCATGTAGACTAATGCCCTCTTTTCTTCTCTGTAGTTATAGAAATGTTACTTGCAAACTGTAGCATGGTAATTATTTCCTGCGTAGTAACCAGTTGTTCTTTCACCACCTTATATCTTGCATTGATTGCAACGACAGAAAAGTAATATTCCAACTCTACCAAAATCAAGTCACATATGAAAATGAAAAATGGAGGAATAATAGAAGCTAAAATAAATAAAGGAGTTAGGCAAAGATGTAACCTCTCACCAGGGTTGTTCAACGTATACCTAGAAGAATCAATAAAGGAAATAGAAGAAAAGAACATCAGAGATATCAAAGTGAACGATTTACGCGCGCGCATCAAAAGACGTGATGCGAGATGATCACAAAAAGCCTCTGAATTACGTTTGATTACGCCTCGTAGCCCGCTGCGACTGCTCTCGACTCGGCAATAAGGGGCGACTTACACCACGACCCCCCCTCTCCCCCCCTCCCTATTCTCTGTAGGGTGTAGGGAGACTGTAGGAGCTGTGGGGTTTTTGAGACGCAACGGAGTGGCTTTTTCCCGATGACTCCCAAAGAATTGGTCCATGGTGCGTGTTTGGGGATGATGGGACGAAATTCAGGTAGTGACGGTGGAAGCTTTTTATAGGTAACCTTTATTCTTCACGTTTCGGCTTTCTTTTTTTTCTTTATCCTCTCTCGATATTTTCCCAAGGGGGAGAAAGAAAAAGGCGTGATTTTTCGTTGAAAGGAGCGAACGACGCCTAATACAAATATTTGTCTCTTCGTATCGAACGGCCTTTTTCTTATCTTCTGTTCTTTGTTCGTTAAAGGAGTGCGTTCTTGCCAGAAAATTGGAAAACCCTCGGCTAGCTCCCTTTGGGGAAGAAAAAAATCAAAATGTTCTCCGGACTGGTGCAAATATTTTTCTCGTCAAGAGAAGGTCGAGTAGCTTTCTCATTAACTCTTGTTCTGTGTCTTTGTTAATGGTGAAGCTTCGGTTTTCTTTTCTTTTTGTCAAATACAAGATTGAATTTTAGCGGAGTGAAACCAAGAAAAAATCTTCACGATTTTTCTCCTTCGATTTATTTTATTCTTCCTTATCATCCCTTTCGGTGACTTGAATTCTTACTCACTTACAAAAAATTCAGAAAAGAGAATAAACCTCTCAATAGAAATTATGTATCGAGGAATGACAAAGCCACAGTGTACACTTCGCCTGACTGATGAATCACCTTTATGAAGGGGAAGAAGACAACGTGTGGCACTGGCAGAAGTATGGAAAGCCATAATGGACGCGTGCTGAGGTAGGATAGTTTAGTGAAAATAATTAATGAAGGAACCAAGGGGAGGGGAATACTAATGGGAATAGAATAGAATAATCGTTTATTAGAATCTAGTATTACAGACTTTAGGTCCAGAGAAAACTACCCTCCAGGTTTGTGATCTCTCGAATTTCTCATTCATGTTACCACATAACTAAAATAAACGTTCTCTTTAAATATTTTGTCCATAGAATGGTTGGATGGACGAGATTTCGAGAAGACCTAAATATCTCGTCCCCTTAATCCATCGCACCTCCTTCCACGCATGGACTAATTAAAGGGCTGTACGTATTACGGGTCAAAAACATTTGTAACGATAATGGTTAATTTAAACAATATTATTTATACAAACTGTCGATTACAGATACGAATTATACCAACGCCGGAGATGGATTGAGAGAAGCACCACTTAGTTGAAAAACCCCCTTGAAATTAAAATAAGACAGAATAGCTTTCCGAGTCTAGGATTAATGGCTTATATTAATGAATTAAAATGATTAAAATGGGAATTTAAGAAATAGTTTCTGGGTTAACTTGGTGGAATTCTTTCATCTCGAATCCACCAGATGTTGCCGTGTGGCTCGGAGAAACTACGGGTTAATAAAACTTAATTGTGGAATTGCGGTCAGTTTTTTATCCGGTTACTACTATTGGAATGGGTTAATTTTACTGGTACTCATAAATAAGCTAGAAAAAAAGATTGATTGAAAGTGTTAGGGAGTCGAACATGGACTTTTTTATTCGCGATCCAATATGCTGTTAAATCCACAATTATGTCACTAGTCAACTAAGACTAAGTCACTGGCAAAAGTAAATCTTAGTAAATGATAGGCCATACATACAAGTACAGATATGCATGTAATATAAATATTCGAAAACACTTTAGATGAACGACAGACTTCGTAAACCTTATCCTTCGAAAAAGCTTCAGCATTTTAAATTTCTAGCACTCGCGATAGATAGATATACCTCGCGATCGTAATAGATCACCTAAGCATGAGTGGGTGCTAGAACCTTTCCCGCACTAATTTTCAATGTGGAATGAATAATTTAATCACTCTTGTAGGAACCAAACCACATGGAACCACTCGAAAAATCACAATGGAGTTGTTTTGTACACACGGCAAGCAAGACACCGGGAGTAACACAACACGTTCAAAAAATAGATATCTCAATTCCATGAAATTCCACAGAGCGTTCTGTCGCATTTTACGGAGCGTCCTATGGACATTTTCGACTTCTGCTATGCATATATATTTCCATAAAGGCGATTTCCATTGAAAATACAAATTTTTCTATGGAAAAGTTACTTTTTCAATCGAAGTGTCCGTGTAGGTGTATGATTTAGGTGAAAACTGCGACGTCTTTCAGCGGATTTCCATGGAGCAGTGCTGAGAAAATTTCCATGGGGGCAGTTTTCCCGTGTATTTATTTTTTTAAGGATTTTTCGCTCTTGCAAAAGGGCCTGGGGGAG
>WURS02351196.1:0-17717 GCA_011762765.2 Rhinocypha anisoptera
GTGCATAACTCTTCGAATTCTCACTCAATTTGATTCGGAATTCGAACTTTTTTAATTCTCACTCGATTTGAATCGAACTTTTTGCATAACCATTCAAATTAACTCGAGTTTGACCTCGGCGACTCTGCCGCCGTTTTTTACAAGAGGCGCGATAGCGCAGGTCCTCTTGTAAAAAAATTTAAATTAAAATACATTTATTTGTAATGGAATTGTATTGTAATAAAAACATAAGACAATTAAAAATGCAGAATACTTTACGAATCACCCTGTTTTGTTGGTTCACAAGTTTGTTGGAAACGAGAGAGGGAGAGGGAGAGAGAGCGAAAGCGTAACAGTTAGCTCTTTAAAGCAGTCTAATGGTAACAAATTAGTGTCTCTGTGTCTAACGGTGGGTGTAGGGTAGTCATGACCAATGGTCAAAAAGAACATATACAATAGACAATACTAGATGTCATGTCATGATTGTGTGTGTAAAAAAGAGAGAAAGAGTGTAAAAGCTAGCTTCTCCCATGGCTCGGGTAGCGCCACCGTTTCATTACCTAATAAATCAGTGATACACAAAGCCCAGGCATAGACCGAGTGGGTTTGAGGAAATGCTCACCCTTGCCGTTTGCGTTTGTGTTTCACGATTGCACCGTGCATTACGTTGCACGCGTTATCGATACGACATTCGGGTCAATGCAACACGTGCTACAACCAACACTGATAAGAGATGGGTGAACTTTTCATGGCTAATTTCCGGTGTTTAAGTACCACGTTTAGTTACGACAAATCGCGGTCATCCAAACACACACACATGCTTAAGCACTAATTTTTTCTATTAAACTTCCCAAAAAACTTATATATTTTTATTTTATATTTTTTAAAGAAACTAAATTATTATGAAAAAAAATATTTATTATATGTATTTTAAAGATTATTTTGATTAGCGTGACTCAATTAAATCATTAACGTTATGTTTGTGTTGGCTTGCATGTTTAACTCAATCAAACCAAAGAGATGATTAGCAATATAGAGATAAAGTATATAGATAGGTTCTTCGAAGCCCGTCACACACTTAGTAGTGTGTGAAATCAAACTTGCCTTGGGTTGAAAATCAACTTCCCCCTCGAGAAAGGTAAAGTAAAGTAGAAGTGAGTGAGTGAGAACTACTTTCCAAAGTTGGCCTATCCTTCTCAACACACACAGACACACACCGTTTGGTATTTCCGCATTTCGGTGTCGTTTTTAGTCTCAGTGATTGAGCGTGTCTTCTGTCTTGTCTTAGTGAAGCCACCTTGAACCGCTTTGCGTTCTCTTTCTTTCGCTCTCTCTCTCTTTCTCTATCTCGATCTCTCATGTTCTTTCTCAACCCTTCAAGCGGTACGAGTGTATGTGAGTGCTTAAATTGGCTTGGTGCGGAAGTGAAACAAACGCAAGAGAGTCATCAGTCAGCCACTCAGCCAGCTGATGATGATTTCGTGAAATGAAATCAAATGTAACACAATGTTCTGAGGTGGGGGCAGTGAGTGAGAAAGAGAGAGAGAGAGAGAGAGAGAGAGATGATCTAGTGAGAGGGCAGACAGAGAAAACGCTAGAAAAAACAGAAGGGAGAGAGATGATCTAGTGAGAGGAGAGACAGAAAAAGCTAGAAAAAACCAGAAGAGAGTGGAAAAGAATAAAAGAAAAGAGAGAGAGAAAGAGAGGGAGAAAGAGAGAGAAAAAGAGAGAGAAAGAGAGAGAGAGAGCAAAAGAGATAGTAAACAAGAGGGGGCACACGTTCATGAACTTGACCTTCGTGACTTGCAAAGAGGAAACAAGTAGATGAAAGGTGTGTTAGAGTCCTATGTTGGTTGTGATGACATTTTGAGGTCAACTTGCCCATCATCATCATCATCATCACCGTTGGAGAGTAGGGGGGACCACTCTACCATTTGTGTTTGGCATAATATAGAGAGTGATGCGTTCACTGCACACAAGACTGATTACACTTTCTGTACACACATACACATTCGCATACACAGGAACACTTCACCTCATTGATGACCAGTAGTGACCATTAATCCCAAACAAAACCTATTGTTTATTTAAATGGTGCTATTCTTTTATGCAACAGTTTCTTTATCTCACGTACATATATATAAATTGTTCACTTTGCCAACATATCATCTGTTAATATTCATCTATTTTTTAATAAACAATTAAATTGAAATAGCATATTTTGTTTTGTTAGGTTTGACACGAAACATGCTCTAAAATATAACATATGTTGTAGAGGAAAATAAGAGAGAGGCCAAGCTATATATTGTTATTTTATTTTTTAAGGTAAACTAAGCAATAAAGCGGAGGTTTGGAGCTAATCAAATGAAATCGATGAGGTTAGGCTTTATTGGTGGCAGGTATTGAGCCAGTGAGTTGAGCCACAATGGAGTGAGAGAGGAGTGAGAGGGACCCAGCACTCGGGCCTATTAGTCACACACACTCGCCACCACCGATGGTGACATGTGGCCCCAAGTGTCGATGCACTCTCTTGGTCTCACTCTCTTTCGGTGTCACACTTGCCACGCCACGCTCAACTTCACCGTTTTACCTTGACTGCTTCCACTATTATCTTTATCGTTTCTCTCTCTCTCTCTTTCTTTACGAAAGTAGTCAATCGAGTGAAATTTGTAATGGTGCAAGTGGTAGAGTTAGATGAGGGTACCACCAGTTCTTTCTTTCTCTCCCTCGCACTTCCAAATGCCTGGTCATTGGCCTCGGCGTCCATTTGACCTCAATTTAGCTTGCTTTGGGCGTCATCACGAGAAAGCAAACCTGGTACGGCCTGTCAGACTGGCTTGTCACCCCTCTCTATGCTTGCCTTGCCTACGTGTCAAATTCAAAGCTGTACTTCATTTTGAAGTAACTTGAATGTTATATCAATTACATGAAGAAAAATAATTTATAATAATTTTTTACAAGAGAGCCAGCGCTAAAGCGCCGTCTGACTCTTGTTAAAAAACGGAGGAAATGCCGTCTAGATCTAATTTGAGTTAATTTAAAGGTTTATGCAAAAAAAGTTCAAATTTCGAATAAAATTGACGAAAAATTCAAAGATTTATGCACAAAATTTAAATTAAATAAAATTTGAATTATAACACAAGAAGTTATATTAAAATCGGTTAAGGATTTAAATCACAAGAGTGAAAGTTAAATTCAAATTGGTAACGAATTCGAATTACAACAACGAAAATTGGATTCGAATAGGTTAAACACAGTGAAAGTAGCGTAACCCACACAGTACAGAAACGTGAGTAGCAGAATACCAAAAAATGACAGAACATTGAACATAGAAAACCACGGTTATATTATTCATTATTATATAGGAGAATTATTAGTTGTTAATTTATCTGATATCTTACAAAAATAATTTAAAGTTTACACAAATTCTTTTGTTAAAAATCCGATATACACTATCAAATTTATTTTTCAAGTATAGTCTAGACCTTGCGTAACTTGACATATGGTGAGATGAGGACAACAGTGACGACAGATCTATTTGTATCGATTTAACAATTGCACCCGCCTTGTCTCAATTGCATAACACAAATGGACCTTAATGCGATTTGGGTGAATTAGAGAGGGAGAGAGAGAAAGCTGGGGACAATTGTGGTGCCAACTGGCCACTTGGGACCTTTTTGTCCGACACGGGCCACTTGTTGCCACTTTGTTACGTAATAATTTACGACACACTGCTTGCATACAAACACATGGTCCGTTTGGTTTTCTCCTTCTCTAATCAGTGATAATGAAGTGAATCTGAAAAGTTTCAAAAAGTTGTTTTAATTTTTCTGTCTTTATTTTTGGGCATTTATTTTAAGCAAAAGAAATAGAAATTGAAACCAACAATCAAATTTAACTTTCTGACGTGGCAATCTTTTAAACTGCAGAGCAACTATGTTGCGTGACCTGATTGGAGGTCAAAATCCTTTGACTGGAAGTTGAATAACAGTGACGGGCGGTAGTTTGGTGGGTATATTTGCGTGAGAGAGAGAGCAAGAAGGAGAGAAAGAGGGAGAGAGAGGAAGGGGAGAGAGAGTGGCATTATACAGTGTCTACATTGACATTGACATTGACCATAACCAGACGCTTTCAAGCGGCAGAAGAATTCTCCAACGTTTTCTCATCATCGATCAACCCACTCATGATGATGATGATGATAATCTGTGCTAAGAAAAAGAGAGAGAAAAAGAAAAGAAGGAGTGATGAGAAGAATTTAGAAACAAAACATGAAAAAGTGTGAAAAAGAGAGTGAGAAATAAAGTGAGAAAATGATAAACAAAGATAAACTATGGGAAAGAATAAAAAACAAGGTGTGGAAATATTGTATTATACTTTAACCAACCATTAAAATAATTCCGATTAATAAAATAAAAAATCAACTCTATTAATGTGAGATTTAAGTAAAATTTTTTAAACTTTCAAGTTAATGGTGAAACAAATAAATTGATTGATTTTAGATTTTCCATTTGATTTTTTTGCTTCATATCTAAATTCCGTGACTAGTTGCAGTTAGGCATATAAAATCACAATTTTTCTATTAGTTCAGCAAATAACAATACTAAATAAATAATTTCAATTATTAAAACTCAAGTGATTGACAATGTTAAATAAATCTAAAAATTAAAAATAAAAAGTAATTCATAAAATCAGAGTAGAAATGTTTAGTTTTATTTAATTCTTTTCAAGAATGGTTTATTTGAAACATTAAAATATTTTCTCATCCCTAGACACCTTAAATATCAAATGAGATGCCTTTGATTTTTCCCGAAAGGCTATAAAAAGCAGCTTATAAAAGCTTTTGTTTTAAAGAAGATTGTTAAGCAACATGTGTATGTGTGTGTAATAAACCGCTTTATATATATTGAAAGAGATCAAATAAGGAAGCACCAAAAAACAACAACGAATTGTTATTAAAAGGTTGCTTCTAAAATAGAAGGAGAATAGAAAAGAGAGATAGGGTGAGAAAGAGAGTGAGAGAGAGAAAGAGAGAAAAAGGGAGAAAGAAGAAGAAGAGAGAGAGAGGGAGGGAGCGTGAGATGATTGATAGTGCAATTCGTGAGACCGATTTGACTGCGATGCCCACTGGCGCCTAGCGAAAAGGGTTTCCCTTGTCCATCATTCTCGAGAGAGTGTTCTCTCTCTCTCCCTCTTACTCTCTCTCTCTCTCTCTCTCTCTCTTACTCTCTCTCTCTCTTCTCTCCTTCTCTCGCTTTTTCTTGTCCTTTCTAGATTCAAGGTGAAGTGTATGGAGTTGAGCGAAAGCTGTCCAGATCGGGAAGCGCGAGTGCTATAACTTTCGACCGCGATGGCGGTACCAAGAGAGTGATAAAGAGAGAGAGAGAGAGAGAGAGAGAAAGAAAGAGAGAGAGAGAGAGAGGGAGAAGCTATTGACAGGGTAGAAAGGTAGGTAGTATGGCCAGGTCAGCGTAACTGTCGGTACCAGTCACTGCCACTGCTCTATCATTCAATGGCGCAACACATCCCAATGCAACGAAATTGGAAGTTACAAGACAGGTATCTCTCTCTCTCTCTCTCTTTGCTCTCTCCCACACACACTCTCTCTCCCTCTCTCTTTCTATCCCTCTCTCTTTCTTAACGCTGCCAGGTCATCGCCGTCATTATTACTGTTGTTTTCGATCTTTCTCTCTCTCTCTCCTTCTCTCACTTACACGCAAGTCAAAATAGCGAGAGAGTGACGAAGGAGAAAGACGCTTGCTTCCTATCTTTCATTCTCTGAAAGTCAAACTTGTTGTTTTTCAAGTTCAAGGTTCACGGCGAGGACATCGGTTTACTTTTAGCCCGGGCGAAGGTGGGGTGTTGATGATGATGGTGATAATCACCGTATTTTTTTGCCCATGACACAAACCACTCTAGGCGCTTTCCTCTATACTACACGATAGTTGATCGAAAGTTAATCTTTTTTATGGCTCCCATCAAAAATGCTTTCCTTGCCGCAATAATATTTAGTTTTAATATATATATTTTAAATTAGATTTAATAAATTTTAGTGCATTTAAAGATAGCCACTTGTGATTACTGATTAGATAACGGATTTCACATGAAATTGATGGTAAACAATTTATTCATTTATATATAAGATTAATATTTTAAAATTACATGTATTAAAATCAATCTACATCATGATGTTTAACGATGTTTATTAAATTGGAGTATATACCTTTTTTTAACATTAGGATAAGTTTTATCAGAATATTTCTAGAAATTTTCTTTTGATATTGAGAAATATCAAAAAAAGTCTGTTTTTAACAAAATTTTTATTTTGTGGATAATTTCCCAACCGGAGCTAACCTAACTTAGTAAATGGTATCATTCAAATCCTGAGATTGTGCTCTTTCCAATAATATATGTTTTTTATTTACTCTTTTATTCTGTACACGGGGTATCATTCTAAATACACCAATAATTAGACTCAAATTGAGTATTAATTCGAAATATAATACGAAAAGTATGAATTTGAAGTAAAACGTTAGATTCGAATTTAGAGTAACAATTTATTATTTTGCAATAGCATAGATGTTATTTATAACTGTAGGTGTTTCTAATTTTAAAAAACTTTGTTAATCTATAAAGAAGATGTTATTGTATTATTATTATTATTATTATTTTTTGTTTTTGTTTTTTTAGGTTAAATCGATTAAAATGGTTTATTGTCTGATGGCAATGTGAGAGAGCATCATCGACAGCGACCTGTCGCTATAGCAGAGGAGAGAACATGAAGGAAGAGAGATGAATAGAGTACGAGAGAGAGAGAAAGATAAAAAGATTGAGAGAGAGGGCCAAACAAGCAAAAGGGATGGAAAGTGGGACAGAGAGAGAGAGAGAGAGAGAGAGAGAGAGAGAGAGAGAGAGAGGTAAAATGAACAAGCAAACCCGCGCCGGTTGGTGGTAATGAACTTGGACAGGTTGGCAGTGCTACCCAACACAATAACTTTACTACCGTGATGGGCAGGAAGAGAAAAGTGACGAACATGATATAACGAGTCGCCAAGCCTGGATAGAAGAGAGAGAGAGAGAGAGCAAGAGAGAAAAAGAGAAAAGTGAAGAGAAAGAGAGAGGGAAAGATTAAAAGTAACGGGATTGTAATACTACCTACCTGACAAGGGTGAGAGAGAGAGATAGAAAAGAAAGAGAGAGGTGTAACGAGCAAAAGTGCACATACTCACAGAGACACACATTCAGAGTAATGCGGAAGTGAAATTATCTTGAAGAAGAAGAAGAAAGAAAGAAAGACAAGCAAAAGAAGATGATGATGAAGGTGAAGAAGGGTACAACTGCAATAACCTGTTATATAACTTTACCAAAAGTGGTTTCCCTTTGTTAGATGAAGGATCTTCACTTCCATGTGAACCATTCTTTACGTCTTAGGGTTATTTTGACAGTCAACAACAACACATAGCAAATATTACCTCCGCATTCAAGGAAACGCATTCACATTTCATAATTTGCACATTTCTATGCAAATGATATTTGCTGGCTAATGTGTTTTGGCCGAATCCTTTTTGGGGTTAACTATATGGAATCATTATTTTATTTGCATTACAGACCACAAACATAAAAATAGTTAGCTAAAATTTGAATTCTTTATAATTCTAACTGAATAAGTTTTTATTAAAAAACAATAAAGAAAGTATTAAATACACGCTAAGTTTACACTGATTTGCTTGTCATCACAATTTTCTAACGGATTTGCTTACTATTTCACAATCTAGTATCCGATAAATTTGTATGGCCAAAGAATTTTAGAAATCTAGTAAAAATTAAGTAATTAGAGAATAGAAAGTCGAACCAACTTTCTATTAAAGTCAATAAAAATGCAAATTTAGTCTGATTTCAAAATGTTAAGTAATTTGAACATGTTCGTTTTATCTTTGCATAATTCTTCTATATATTAATGAAAAGTATGATTGTGGGTTTCTATGTTCTATGTTCATTTTCATGTTCTGTCATTTTTCGTTCTCTGCCATTTTTTGTATTGTGAAAGTTATCCTACTTCTAATGTGCTTAACCGATTCACACCCAACTTTTGATATTGTAATTCGAATCTAATTTTTGCTGTTGTGACTCGAATCTGATTCCGATTCGATTCGGTTCAATTCTCATTTATTTTGATTCAAATTTTCGAACTTTTTCAATTTTCGCTCAATTTAATTTGATTTTTTTGCATATTCCTTGGAATTATGACAACTTGAGTTTTTCATTGGCAGCAATTCAATTAATAGTGGCAGATGGAATCAGTTAGAAATAGGCCAATGGAACGACAGGGGTGGCCCGTGGCTCACGCAAGCGGATGTAACCTCGACCCTGTTATGCCACTCAGTCACAATCGTGTTGTATGTATGCAAAACAAACTAATAGCCAAGAGCAAACGTGGGGTCGTATGGGTCAAAGGGAAGAGAGTGATTGAGAGAGGAAGAAAGCATTGAAAGTGTGTGTGTGTGCGTAGTTTCAAGGTCTAGGTCAAGGTGTGCCCCCCACTATCTCTCTACCTCCCCCACCTAGGAAGGGTCTTTTTGTTCTGCGTTAGGTCGAGATCATGTAAGAAAGTGTTTTTTGTCTGAATGTTGCTGTGTGTGTGTGTGTGTGTGTGTGAGGTCACGTCACATGCATTGGCAGTGACCTAGATAAAACTTCCATTAGTCCTCAGGGTACCCTTAGCACCAAAGTAGACTGTTGCTTTTTCTCAGTCAAGTTGTTTTTTTATTCTCTCTCATTCTCTCTCTCTCTCTCTCTCTCTCTCTCTTTGATCAAATGTTTTTTGATTTATTGAGGAGTGAAAAATATGAATATAAATGTAAATCATATTGTTGGTTATTATATTCATATAGGTTAAGGATTTGAATCGCAACTGTGAAAGTTAGATTAGAATCAGTAACAAATTTTAAACAACAACAAAAGTTGGATTCGAATCGGTTAAGCACAGTGGAAGTAACGTAACTCCCACAGTAAAAAAACGTGGGTAGCAGAATTCCAAAAAATTACCGAATATAGAACATAGAAAACCAAGATCATATTATTCATTAATATATAGGAGAGAAGAGAGAATGTCAATTTTTGCTTGAATTTGTATTTTAAGAAACTCGGTAAATTTAAAATAAATAATGTTTAATTTTAATTTTTTAGTTGTTAATTTTAAAATAATAAATCTTATTATTATTTTTTAACTTCTAATTTATAATTCATTTTAATTTTTTTCCTTCTTTATCTATTTTCCCTCATACACACATACTACCACTATATTCCAAATGTCGTTTTATGGGTCATAAAAGGGTCACTCAATAATAAAAGCCAAACTGTTTAAAACAGTAAAAACAAAGTGTTGATCTAGATTAGGATAAGCGATAAAAAACGAATTAATATTAAGATTTCTAAATTTTAGTTCCCACAGGATATCATTAAGTTTCCTAAGTTTGTTCTCATCTTTGTGAATCAAGTATCATTACGTTGAAGTAATTTTATTTATTTTTTAAACTATGTGGGATTTCATATTTTGCTGTAATTAAAAATTGAAGCATATTAAAAGTTATACAATGCGCAATTTACATAATGGAAAACATAGAAAAACAGAGTATTTGGTATAAAGAATATAAACTTTGCAAAATAAGTTTATTTTGTGATTTAAACATTCCCAAAATATTCAAAATAATTCAGTTAATGTAAACTTTAGATTTTAAATTTCAAAGTAATATTCAAAGATATGCTCCAATAAACTCAAATTTTTTATGAAATTTAAAATTAACATGTAAAAATGTTGACTTGATGTTATTGAATTTTCATTATTTTGACATGAATTTTTCAAATTTATATATTAAATTTTTTAAATATCAAATAAGTATGAACTGTTTGACATTTGACATACTGTTTATATGTCAAAACATTGAAAAATATATTGTTTTAAAATTGGTTAATATTATTTAATATATTAACTTAATGTTTTTATTACTTTGTATTTTGAATTCTTAAAATATTTAACTTAAAAAGTGCCAAAATTTAATAATATATAATAAATTACAAAATTAATATATTTAAATAAAAATCAGAATAAATATCTCATGGTAAAGTTTGAGTGAAATGAACAAGAGATTGTGGACAGAAAAGGAGAAAGAGAGAAAAAATATTGAAAACAAAATTTAAGTAAAGGAAGTAAAATGATTAAAAGTAAAAAAGATTATAAGAAATTAGAAGAAAATAGGAAAAAATAATAGTGAAAAAATAGAAAGGTAGAGAAAGGGAAAAAAGAAAGAGAGAAAGAGACAGAAAGAGAAACCGAAGGAGAGAGAAAAAAAGAGTGAGGAAATCGAAAGGTAGAGAAAAAGAAAAAAGAGAGATAATAATCAAAAAGGTGAGAGAGAAAGAGAGACAGAAAGAGAGAAAGAGAAACCGAGAGAGAGAGAGAAAGAGTGAGGAAATCGAAAAAGAGAGGGAGAGAAAGAAAAAGAAAGAGAGAGAGAGAGAGAGAAAAATTGAAAAGAAGAAAGAAAGAGTGAGAGAGAAATCGAAAGGAAGAGAGAGAGAGAGAGAGAGAGAGAGAGAGAAAGAAAAGAGAAGTATAGTGAAACGAATTGAACCAAAAAGTGCCCAGTGGCACCCATTGTCCTTGTTTGTTTGTTTACCTTGTAGAGTCATTGGCGTGCGCCGTTTGACCCTTTCAGTGTCTCTAGCACAAGCAAACCCACTCGGGCACAAAAGACGACCTAAGGCCTGAACGCACTCTTCTTCTGCCTTCTGGGTCTGTTCGGTGTTTGCCTCTCTTAAGCCCACTTAGTCACTGATTTGACCTAGCGCACCCTAACTTGCACTGGGTGAAGGGTGCGTACAAGAGAGGGAGCGATAAATCAAAATAACCTTTCTGTCCGAAAAAGAAGAGTTCTTCCGCAGCACTCGGTGGTAAAGAGCCCTTCAAAGTGTTGTTTTCACGAACCAAAAAAAATCTACAGAGCAAAGTAGAGGGAGAGGGAGAAGAAGAGAGAGGTAAAAGTCTTGGGAATAAATCAAACTCCAAGTGGACTTGAAACCTAGGTCACACTTGGCCATAATTCAAACCTCTCTTGGAACCTCTCAGATTGCCATTGCTCACTTTGATCGCAATTCAATCCGTTCCCCCGTTTTCAAAAACCCTCATTTGATTAAATTGGAACACCGAAACAGTGCCAATAAATCACATTTTACAAACACAAGCAAATTTTTGTTTGTAATTTTATACGTTAAACTATAAGTCAAACCAGAATAGTCACCAGTGGACCATATGGTTTGCAATTTTAAATTGATGTGATTTATGCACATTGTTTTCCAAAAATATTTTGACAATTTGACATATTGGAATTATTGTTGATTTTATTTGAAAAATTTTTAATATACACTTTTTGAATTTTGTTCTAATAAATCAAAAAACAAAATAGTTTGAATTAAACAATGCCATTTTAACTTAGGTTCTAATATAATTCGTTTTTGCAGTATGTAATATTTACTTATTCTTAAATCTTAATTTGTAGTTATTAAAACAAAAACAGTCTACATTTGGTAAAACATTGTGCAACGTTTCTCCTTTTTATCTTTTCTTTAACTTTGTTAAAACACCAATACCATTAAGTTGTATTTTTATTACTATTTCTACGAAAAAAATAGTACAAACTTAAAGCAATTAGAGTTGAATTGTCAAGTCTCTGATTCCGTTGCAACACACACACACACACACACATACACCTAGGCCCTACGGCAAATTTCACCTAGGTGATCACTTGCACTTATACATGACATTTCAAGTTCAAGGTCTTCAGGAGAAAGTTAATTGCTCCAGTTGACATAGCGGCGATTTGAGATGCCGCGGGCCAAACTGGACTATTTGACTTTAAGGAAAACCGGACCGGCCGTGTGTCACTCACTTTCTCTCTCTCTCTCTCACTCTCTCCTTCTCTCTTTCTCACTCTCTTTCTCCTTCTCTCTTTCTCACTCTCTTTCTCCTTCTCTTTTTCTCTCCCCATTTTGTGAACAAAGAGTCATAAAAATAAACAAATTTAAACTTAAACAAAATATCTCAGATCTTTCTAATAACACATATATACATATATGTTACCAATATAATCAGATTTAAAAAAGTAATAAATTTTACTTTTAATTACAGTTTAAATCCAAGACTTCTGACACCACTGACACATAATTTACCTTTAAATGGTACTTTTAAACGCCTAATGAGCTTATGTATCCGATTACAATTGAATTAAGTTAAACCAAGATGATTCTTTAATGTAGCAATTAAGTTAAACCATGCGTTGAGCTGAGAAAACAATTGACTGTTAGAAGTAATTAAATAAAATAAATCCACAAACAATTACTTAAATCTCTCACACTACTAACACATATGTTACTGGAATAATCAGATTTAAACATAATAACATAATCATCTTAAACAACTACTAACACACACATTTGGAAAATTAGTTATATGTAATATTGAAAGTTCATTAATTTTATTTTAATTGAATAACTAAAATAAAATGTCATATTTGTTTTCAATTGAAACAAAATAAATTTCTAATAATAATTGAAATTAATTTTATAAATATGCAATTAGATATAGAACTAAGTAAATCCTCAAAGGTGAGAATTTAAGTAAAAAAATATGTTAAACTAAAAAGACAGTTGTCTTCAACTTCGAACTTGAGTGGTCGAAGTTAATTGCTTACGGGTAAAACGGAGTATTTTTTCTAAGAAATCTAAGAAAAAGCGATCTTTGCGGTTGATAGCGACCTAACGCGAATCGGTGTTACTTGCGGTTGCTTGCTTGTTCGATCACTTTATTTTATGATTACCCCACGGGTTCAAGTTACAAAACTAGTTAGTCCAGACTGTAATGACACGCGAGCGAGTTTAACGAGAGACAATTCTCTCTTTTTCTCTCCCACTTTAGTGCCTCGGGCCCCGAGACCTAGCCTTCCTAGTCAACTCATTCTGGTACATTAGACGCAAGGTGACAACGAAGTGAGATTTATAGCACACGATTGCACCTACACGCCATCACGTCTAGATTGTAAACCGTGTCTAATCGTCAGCCGTTGTTCTTTGACCACAAAAATAACCAAATGGCCATTTCGTAGAATTGGAACTTATACTATCAAATAAACGTTTATCACAGATAACTGAAGTCACTTACTCGCCACACACATCGACACAAATAAATCGAAACACAAGTTGTTTAAAAAACATAAATCTATTTATATCAAGAAACTTAACAACGCGACTTAACAAAAAACACCTAGGTTCTGTAGACTAAAAAATAAAAAATAATCAAAAGTATTGATTAAATTTTTTCTCTAGACACATTTTTTATTTAAAAAAACAAACTATAAGAACATATAACAAATTTTGAAAAAAATTCTGTTTTCTTATTGGGTTTTAACACATTTTCTACATTTTTACTTTAAAGTTTTTACTTTAATTAGAACATTTTGATCCATAATTTCAGATGTTAATTATTTTGACTAATGTGTTATGTATCTCTTAAAATCCCACAAAAATTTTTTCTAATGAGTTGTAACTCAAAATATTTTCACATATAGTTTTTAATATATATCTTTAATATAAACTTTAGGTTCATAGAGAGTCAACAATAGGTTTTTTTGTAAACTCTCACTTAAAATAGGGTCGTTTACACAAATCCTAGATCTCCATTTATTTCTGTGTTTGGTGTCTTGGGCAGACAGTTGTAACTCGCTGAGGTCTGCTTTGATTGTTTGATACTATCGTAGCCTCTCGGTTGCTTTCTCTGGTCATACTATCTAAGCCTTCGTTTACGGATTTCGTTTTTGATTGGTGCCATTCCCATATCAACACCTTCTCGTTAGGAACTTTGTCGAGTCTAGTGATGCTCATTGTGAATCTGAACACCATCTTCATCACTTTGATGGCCTGCTTGGTGGCTATAGTGTCTGGACAGCACTCGCAGCCGTAGAGCGCTACTGGCGGCACTACCGTCATGTAGACTTTAGACTTGAAACAGACAAGTTGAGAACTTGAAACATCCTTTGGTCACATAGGATTCCAGTCAGTTGTCGCCACTTACTCCAAGCCGCTCCAATGCGGTTTCGTGTGTCTGCTTCTGGCCTCCATTTTTAATAATAGTGGAGATTAGGTATTTAAACTGTCGGGCCTTGGGCAAGAAGTGCTGTTAATTGTAAACCATTTTGGGTTTGCACTGTTGTGGGTAAGGTATTCAAATTTTTTAACATTAAGTTTAAGTTCATGACTTTTTAATGAATCATTTTACTTTAGATTTAAACTGCAAATTTTTGCAGATTTGTATCCGTCACAGCAACGTCGTCAGTAGAATCCATAGAGAATTTGTTTGGATACTGGTTGCCGTGTTCATCACGAGAATGAAGAGCAGTGGATAGAGCGCAAAGCCTTAATGGTCTCCTACACGGACCGGGAAAAGCTAAGTGTTGCTTTTATTAAGCCTAAACCAAGCTAAGAGGATATCTCTAACTTAATAAAATTGAAAAATTTATAAAAGTATAATTTATTGTAATTAATTAACAACAGTAATTGTAAATTATAATTAATAAAAATAAATTTTTATTGTCAAATTTATTTTTTATTTTATTTTATTTTTAACCATTGAAATGAATATAGTTCATATTTTAAATTGTTTGAAAATTGTGCAGCGCCATCTATTGTGAGAAAATAAAAACAAAAAAAGTGAAATTGAACCCACAAGGTGACGCTAGCAGTATTTGCATTAAATAAAAAAAAACTCAGTGCACTTTTTCCATTTAGCTTTAATTACTCTTTATGCCGAGTAGTTCCATTAAACATTATCCATCTTCATTATATAACAATGATGTTGATATGACTGGTTTAAAACTAATTAAATTAATTATTCGACACAAACACACACACACAAACACATTAATGATGTGATTCATCATCATAGGCGCAAACAACTGATAATAATGAATTGAAATTTTAAAAAATTAAAAATTAATTATGGTTAATAATGAATCATATAAACAACCTTCTGTGCAGAATTGGGTTTTGTAAAACTTTTATTTTGAAAAATACTGAATAGGAAAAATTTTATTAACATTATTATTGCTTGCTTTTCTGCTTTAGTAGTGAGGCTTTATCTTGTATTCTACTTGGCACATTTCAAGCACCAATGTTGTCCTGTTTTCCACACCAATGATCCAGAATCAACATGTTCGCGATACTTGTCTTTGGTTGGGTAGTTTTTTTGGTGTGTCTGTCTGCTTGGAGATTCGTGATTGAAAATTGTTATAGCAAGAAAGGGGGTGAAAGTAAAAACAAATACAATTAAAAATACAAAAGAAGTCAAAGGAAAGATAGTAAAGGTAAACAAAAGAAAGAGACTTTCAAAATATTTGAGTAAAAATAAAAGATATTTTGAAAAATATATAAAAAATAATTTTTTTATAAACAAAGAAATATAATGTTTTTTTGTATAGAAATATGGAAAATAATACATAACTACACTGTTAGAAATACAATCTAGTTTAAACGCAAAATTGAGTACGTTTCTGGTTATAACTGGAAAAGTTTTTGTTATAGACTTTCAATTTAAAAGTGTTTTTAACCAAATATTTTAGAAAATAAACGCTTATAAACATATTTTTTTTAAATTGTAAGATCATAAGTTAACTCTTCTTAAATTGACACCTTATAAGCTAACAATTTTAAAATTGTAAGGTTATAAACAGAAACGTGCTTAGGATTAGGTTATAACTAAAGAGTATTTTTAACTGTGTAAAATTAAATAATTAAAAATTAAAAATGACAAGATAGTGCAAAAATAGAATGAAAGTGAAAAAAATACGAGTGAGAAATGTTTGCGTAACAAAAGAAAAAGTTGACTGTGAATGCATTGTTTGTTTATGCTTAAATCTTTGAGCGCGCCGTGCATCTAGAACCTAAATCAGGGTTCAAGAGTGTGAAAACCCAAGTATCTCTTTTTATCTCTCTCTCTCTTGCAATTTCTTTTTCTCTTTTTTTCATTCTTTATTCTATTTCATTCTCTTCTCCACAATCTTGTTGGTGATTCAATTAGACTCGCGCCACTGACACCATAGCTGCGTTGTACTGTTTTGCTTGGAGTTGTTTGGTCGAATTTTGCAACACACAGTACAGTTTATGCAAACTCAGCGTTAGGCTGACTATTTATATATATATATTTAAGTTTGCAAATATATTCAATATATATAAAATGTGATGAAATTTCAGATAAAACAGCAATTTTTTGCAATTTATAATTAATTCAAAAAGAATTCTAAAAATATAACAAATCAATAATATAATAGCTAAATAAAATTGTGTTTAAAATTTTAATAAAAGCAGTTTAAAACTGCAAATTAAATTTTTTATTTGGATTTCTTTGACTTAAAATTTACAATTTATCTGTAGTTCAATTCAAGCATCTCTTATATATTAATTAAAAGTATGGTCGTGGGTTTCTATAGGGTTTTATGTTTATTTTCATGTAAATGTTCTGGTATTTTTTGTTCTCTGCCATTTTTTGTTGCACTGTGGAAGATACCCTACTTCCACTGTGCTTAGCCAAATTTGAATCCAACTTTCGTTGTTATGGTTCGAATTTATCACCGATTCAAATCTAACTGTCCCTGTTGTGATTCGAATCCTTACCCAATTTGAATCTGTGTTATTATTCGAATTTTATTCCAATTCTGTCCTAATATTGTGCATAACTCTGAATTTTCCGTCAATTTGATTCAGAATTTGAATTTTTTCTAATTCCCTCAATTTTTTTGCGTAACACTTCGAAATAACTCAAGTTTGACCTTGCTAAAACGTCGTCTGCCTATTGTAAAAATTATATTTTAAAAAATTTTTTAATAGAATAAACACAATTGACATAAATAATATATTTACTATTTCCACCAAATCAAACAAATTAAGTAGCTAAAGCCAAGTCAACTTTGGGTTTAGTAAACTGTTTTTTTGTTACTAAAAAAACTGAAAACCTCGAATTGCACAGTGTTGTAATTTATTTATTTTCTCGTTTTTCACTTTAACTTTCTCTCTTCTTTTTTACTTACATTTTTGTTTATTTCCTACCCTTATGGTGTGCCAATAATCATCAATAATTAAACTTACTTTAATACGTAATATAATGTATATATATAAAGAGAGAAAATAAATAATTCAAATTGTTTTTTTGTGTCTCTGTGTGTAGATATCAAATTTGAAGTGTCATTTGTCAAAAAGTGAAATGTGTATAATGTGTATATCTGCATTTCATGCTTTTCACATTATTAAAAATTTATATGTACAGTGGTTGCTTATTTTATATTTTTAAATATTTTGTGATTTAAATTGTTTCAATTATTATTATTTCAAATTAAACAAAACTTTTTTCAAGTCTATTTAACAATAAATTGGAAGAAAGAAAGTGAATAAGAGAGTGCAAATAAACAAAAATAGAAGAAAAATGAGTGATTTTGACAGATCTCGGGAGATAAACACATCCCAATCAGTGAAGTAAGAAAGCGTGTTCACTCCAGATACTCCAAACATTGAAAGTGTACAATTAGACACGCATCTCTCACTCTCTCTCTCTCTCTCTCTCTCTCTCTCTCTCTGTCTCTGTCTCTTTTTCTCTCTCTCTCTCTCTTATTCTCTCTCTCTCTCTCTCTCTCTTTCTCTTTCTC
>WURS02351412.1:0-17711 GCA_011762765.2 Rhinocypha anisoptera
TTTTTAACGATATTTTTGGGTATATATACTGTGCAATTTCTTTTACTTGTACCTGATGATGTAGTAAAGCTACGAACCCATGGTCGTGCCAAATAAACTATCAAGTGGAAATAGAGGCGTTAATTCCTTTACACCTTGTAGCCATTCCTTTGATGACAAGGTGAAAGAATCATTTAAACACTGGTTATCCTCACAGACACCAGTCTTCTTTGACTTTGGCATACAAAAGGTTGTAGAACATTATAACAATTTTTTAAACAAACATGGAAACTATGTTAAAAAATACAGAAATATGTAAGAAATTGAATATAAAAACTTTTTGAAAAAATCTGTAATTTTTTTTTTTTTAAGAAATCGGAACTTACTTTCCAAATAACCCTAGTATATACATTAATTTCACGTATTTAACATTAAATTAAATGAATAATATACAATTGTTTAAACAAAAATATAATGTACAAAATTAAACTGATAAATTATGAAAATGTTTTATAGCTCATAAAAGTCTTGAAGCTTTTAAAAATCTAAATGGCCTATTGGTATTTTGAAGGCTAATGTATAGGTAAATTCATTTTTGGGACTATTATTTAAATGTCTCCTGATAATTAAACTTTTGTCTGAACAAAAACATAAACACAGTCAACATCTCTCATATCTCCAGAAATTTAAATGCCACTCATATACATGCCCTGATCATCTAGGATATTTCTTAAAGTCAGCAACCATTAATACCCCAATGATATTGCTTTAATGTGATTGTAATACTCTAATACAAGCCCTAACATGTAGAGAGGTTGCCTTAGATGAAGTTTCTTTTTGGGATTTAACACAAAACAATAACAAGTGAAACAACAATGTATGTTTTTCACAAAGATAATAGATATACAGAAAACATTTCAGCTAAGTAATTTTGTCTAGAATGATTCAATGATGTGCATAACAAATTCACAATTAAAAATTTATATTTTTATGACTAAGCAACTAAGTATTTGGAATTTTTGGCCTTGTGAAATAATCTACTAATTAATGATATGGAATTTACAATGTTATTTCATTTTTTACAGTATGGCATTAGTGGCTGTTGTAACTTCCTTCTTTGTTTCTTTAAATCATGCATAACAAAATGAAAAAATACCAGTTCAACTGTTGACCTACTTTGATTTGAAAAATTATTGAAACAATTGATTGTTGTTCATTATAGACATTTTCCAGGGCTTATAATTGACTGATATTTGTAGATCACATGCATACTGATAACCAAGCATAAATTATAAAATAAATCAAATGAAAAACTATTAAACAATATGATTAAGGCCATTATTAACCAAGGGTCCACTGCATAAAATAAATTTTGCAAACATGCATAAGAATAAATTCATGAGTGACACAAATGACGCCACTATTCAGTTTGTATTAAAAGTTATGATACACATATGTAGGTAATGATAAATAAATAATGTGTCACATGCCACTGGGGTTGTGATAAAGCAATGAAAAATTCTTGTAAATCTCTGAGCAGCTCAGAGGCTCTGCCAAGAATGGTGAATTGCTTCTGCCAAGAATGGTGCATTGCACAGCTGGCATGTGGATTTCATTCATGAGTGACTTATTCTCAATAAACTTTAAACATGGTACTCTGACTGTATTTACATGAAAGGTATTAATTTTAATCAGAATTTTATTTTCTGTTAGCTGTTAAAGACTCTCCATTGGTCGGATTTTGTGACATGCACTAAGCAAAATATATTTCAGTTACAGCATATATTAAAGAGGGTATCTGTTGAAAAATTATTAAAACAAGTTCTAATAAGCATAAATTGTAAGTCATAATAACTGATGTCAATAGGAATATAAGGAACACCAGCACATACTCTCAGATCAAATCTCACCTCACATTAAATTCCAAATAAACACCCTAATGAAATAAGATATAGAAAAAAAGTTGCTTTCAAAATTTTAAATTATCATCTCATAAGCTCTATTAATAGGTTTGCATCCAAATAGATTACACATTATGGTTTAACCTCCAAATAACTTGTTACTCCACATTTATTTAAAAAGGTAAAAAAGTAGAAATTATTTAAATTGAACAGTTTTCATAAGATACATATTATCTTTTAGATTTAAGAGCTATGAATACAAAGACAATTATTTGAAATTGGCCTGAATTGTGATACATATCATACATCATATCAATAAACATACTACTAAGTGACCCATTTTATCATTACGGATCCATTATTAAATGTGAAGTAATAGTAATGAGTTTAACAATTTTCTAATCACTACATCAGTTTCACAGTGTATATTCATTCTATTTAAATCTAATCCGTGACCTGTACCCACGTCATCTGCAATCTTAGGATGTTACAAAGGAACTCTAAAAAGCCAAGCAACCTAGGTTGCAAACTAATCTAGAGCTTGGAGAACCCTTTAAATCATGTTTACTATTTGCACTCCTCCTTGCTATCTGTGTTTATGTGAACTCATTTGTATACATGACCAACATCATATAAACACACACTTGTGATGATTTTTTTTATGCAGGCTGTTGAAAAGAAGTTCTTAATTAATCTAAAATGAAAATTATTTCGTTTAATTAATCTCAAAGTTTTAATTCCAATTTATTGTTGTCAGTTGTTCAATGTTATCAGTAGTCATTATCAATCCACCAATGAACACAGTCACCTTTTTTTTATAACTTTAGCACTGCATACATTTAACATCATATGTCAATAAATGACAGCTTCAAGCAATATGTAATACCTATATGAGTTTCATCAGAAATTTAGATGTAACACAAACTTTCAAACTTTTGTTTTACATTTACCTGAAAACTTATATGAAATTTTGTATGACTAAGAAAGGACAATTCACCACAAATCAACATAAAATTGTGAATAGATTCTTTAAATAACTGATTTAAAACTTGAGTTATTATTATTATTGAATTGATGAATTTTAATTTAAAGTCCTAAATATACTCTCTTTGAGAAAGAAGTCAGTAGGAAAGTTTTCTTGAATGATAATGAGAAGATGAGAAAATTAATTTTTTTAAAATTCATATTATCAACAATTTGAGGATCGTTATCAACTATCAGTAGCACAAAAAATAAGTATATTATAAATGATTGATTGATATGACATCCACTGTGAAATATTTCCCCCCAATTGTGAACATGCGACTACAAAATTACTGTAACTAAAGATGGAAAAAATTAATTGAAACTGAAATTGGTTACATCTCTCATCTTTTAAGTGCTGCATAATGAATTGGTTCTGTCGAATACTTCCAGATACACTGAATTTTCTTATCTCTCTCACTCTAACACAAATAATCACAATAAATTAATGGGAACAGCCTTCATTACATAACACTACTAATTATCATAATCGTATACTCATATTGAAGAACAACAAAAATATTTGGCAAAAGTTAATGACTTATTCTAAAAATATTCTTTTGTCCTCAGAAAACAAATCAGGTATAAATTTACCATTTACCCAGGCAGTCTTCTTACCAACTGTATGAAACAATCACTTCACAGTCCCTAAAATTGCAGCCACAAATTATAATCTGGATACATTTCAATTCACATTTAGAGCAAATAATATTCACAAATTGAAGGTATATCACTGGCTTACCCTCGAACAGTTCCAAGTTCAAATAAAACATGAAAATGATTCACTCCAAATGATACCTACATGGCTGGAAAGATTCAGTCAAATGACATACTATACTCAGGACAGCAATGAATTTTATTCACTGGTAGTAATGACTTCAGACACAAGTTTTCAAAAACACTTAAAACAATCACATTCAAAACTAAAAAAATGGATGAACATGTTCAGAAAAATGCAAACTCTTAGCCTCTTCAAAAAGCAAATATGGATATATATATATATATGTGTGTGTATATATATTTATATTAATTTACATTCAGAGCAATTGACCCTGAAAAACACCTCATTATCTTAGGATTTTTTTGTCCTGATATATTTTTTTATGTTCTTTGGTTTCTTTTGTTGTGGTTTTCTTACCTGAGGATGACCTCTGGTACCAGACTGTTGCATCAGCTTCAAGGTCACTGTTCCTCCAAAAGGTGTAGTACGAGATGTGTGAGCACTAGTTTCATGAGTCGCTGGTAACTTCAAGCTTTCTCCAGACTCGTGTTGCTGTATGTTGGGTACACCAAGAGGAGGTGGTGCTGATGCCCCCAGCTGGAGTGTCGATAAAGGCTTTAACTGGCCCTGAGGCGGCTTTTGACCACCCCTCTTGTTCTGTAATGCCAAATGTTATCATGAAAATTTTTCAGACTACTTTTTTAAAATAAGACGTCAACAATTGTGGCAGTTGCATCATTTCTTCAAAACCATAGTGGTGGCAAGACATAATTGAAAGATTCCTATCCAATTACAAAGGGAGGTTAAGTCTAATTAATATCACTTTCTGAATATTCAAAATTCCCCCATTTAGATTTTTTTAAATATTCTATATTCCTGATTGAGGTCCATCTATAAATGTAAAGTGAACATACAAAAATGGGAAAGCTACAAGGCATGTAACATAATTCAAAAACATTTACACTTTGCATGATAAAAACACCGAAGATGCCAAAACAAAAAGCAATTCTCATACTCCTTCATGCGAAAAAGTTCAAATACCAAAACAGTATAAGGCAAATCTCCTAAATCATCTCAGAATTTAAATTATTTCTGAAGGATGAAGAGCCAGATGTTTTTACATCAGGAAGATATATTTGTATGTAAGGGCGGTGACAGGAAGGAGACATTAGCAAAAGAAAAAAAAATGACACAATATACAGAAAAACCCAAGTCTAACATTCAACAATTACAGCTTCTGAAATGGTACAACAAAGACCAAGTAAAAGTAATGTGGATGAAGACATCAACACACGGGAGAACACCTATTTTTGTGTCTTAAATCAGAAAAAGCAAACTATTGATCTTTCCTTTGGTCATTAAACCTATTTTCATTCCAAAGTTAATTTAACCAACATTTAGACCCTGACAGTAACACACATGGTTACCATTAAAAACTTCAACTCACCTAGCCTGTTATAGGAAATTATTTACAAAACCATTCACAACTATGTATTGATGGTGAAGTAAACACCATTCACATTCAATGGATAAGACAGGAGCGAAAAGCCACTCTCATCAAATAGGTAAATGGTGGGTTAATGAAATAAGTTAAAAGAAAAGTGAATGATTAAGAGTTAAAGGTTAATGATTGGAACATGATTGGAATGATTTTTGGGTAGTCATGGTTGATAAGATTAACTATTTAAACAATATCTTGACTACATCTTCTCTATAGTATTTGAACCATGGACTATCATGCCATCAATCTAAAACTTTGAAGAGATGGCATTTCCATAACATGTATTTTCAAAATTCATTACATACCAATGTTATTCAGTACAAAAATAATAACTAGCACTCTATTAAATACAACCCCTCATAGACCCGATATTAGAACTCCAAATTCTAGTAACAACATGCATTATAAGAAACTTCAAGGGTTTTAAATATCAAAATATACATTTGTAGAACCTTAAGACTATAAACAATAATAAAGTCACTATAAAAATTCATGCTATTCCAATCAAAATTTAGTTGGCAATATAGAAAAAATACTCCAGTCACTTAATGTCCAAATATGTTCCTTCCATTTTAGGAACAGCACAAACTGCAGGAATGCCCTATATAACATTAGCACATTTTGTTTGAGCTGTTTCACTCATTCATAGTTCTCCAATATAACAAAAAAGAATAATACAAAATAAGAGTATTCATTTTCATTAAGCATGTCATGTTGCAGAAAATCACTGAGGATAAGACAGAAAACACAAACCAAAAGGTATCACAATCATTTGAAGAATATAAGTAATAGACTACTGCTTACAAAACAAACTAACAATTAAACCTACCACTTTCACAACAAAAAATTATCCAAAAAAGGCAACAATATCCTTTACAAAAACTCCAGAAACTTGCATATATTATCCCATACAAAAATCAAGTAGTTATACATAAACTTTCTCTTGGGTCCCCTTTTTCTTCAGTATTAACTATTTTTACATTTAAGAACTAATAATTCAAACCACATGATTAATAGAAACATCAAATACACAACCATAATGTAGGATACTTGTCACTGATAAATTCTCTCTTTATTTTCTCAGCACATTTGAGGCACCTGTGAAAACCAGTTTCAAATAGGTGATGTAAAATGACCAGTATCTCATATTAAAGATTTTCTCATTCATTGAGATAAGTAGCAGTAGTAAAAATTAACAAAAATGGAAGAGCAATATGTACTGAAAACAAGAGGCATGCCCAGTTTTAGAAGTCTATACTTCAAAAGTATTCAGTATTCTGAGAGGCATATATATGTTAGACATTTTCAAATTCATCTCCAATGAAATTATTATCCATATTTTTTAGAGAAAGGCATCATGCAACCAACACCCTAGGTGGCAAAGAAGAAACATTTCACAAGCACAAACTAATTAATGACTAAAAGACAATAGGTCACACTAGACCTCATTCCTAGCAGCAAACCCATTTTTGTTCTCAGTAAAGCATGTAGATCAGGAATGGAAAAATCCAGAATTAAATTTTGAAACAATAACCCTGTGGTAAACCAAGAACCAAAGAGTAGGCTTAGAAAATGTCATCAAAATTTACTAATAATCCATCACATAATAGTCTTTCCTACTTATTAATGAATATGAGTTTAATCGTGAAAAACAATATTGCACAATGATACATCAACCTGGAGGAATTATTTTCATATAAATGTTATTAAAAACAAAGTTCACTACAAAAACAATAAAATTATGAATACATTAAAATGATTTTTTCATGCTACAAAGAAATTAACATTGATAAAATAGTGTAGATACTAGATCCCATATTAATTGATATTTACTGAAACTTGGTCACAAGTCAGTTACAAAAATTATTGTAGGAAGAACATAGTTGTTGGATTCCAGCATCACAAAGGTGGAAGAAAAATAGAGATAGATGGTTTTATAATTTTCAGCTATTTCTATTTTATACTGCATTAATGAAAAAAATAGAAATCTATGAAGGTAGGAAAGAAAAAACAATTCCACACCTTGAAGTATATGAAGTGTGATAATATTTTTATGTACAAACATACAAATACAAAGATAACATTCCAAAAACATTTAAAACAATGCTGTATTTCAAGGAACCCCACTAAACGTGATAACTAATAATAATATATTAATGATAAAAAGCATGTACAAGAAACCTTTAAGAAAATTCAGTAAGAATATGTTATTAAAATGTGAAGTGTTTGAAAACATTTGGAAAAGTGATTAATGTTAGCAATTAATATAGGAAACAGATTTTTTAAGAATAAAGCATGAGTGCACAAAGCATAACAAAATCCCTGACCATAAAATCCACAGCAAAAAGTCACTACAATTTTAAGAAATTTCACCAACCCAGTTAAGGAAAATTACGTAAAATAGTACATATATTTATTAATCATAATGTATGCTGTCCAAAAACTTCAAATCACTTAAAAAATTCAACATCCATGCTCATTTGTGATTATTTCTTCAATCTATTAGCTGAAGCTGTATTATAGTCTGTGTTAGATTAGACTATTTTTTAAAAGTAAAATGCCCAATAGCAAACAATAGAAGGAAGCAAGATGATTTTAACTAGGTAAAACTACTTCCATCACAAAATAATATAATATACGTCATTAAATTCATATTCAAAGTTTATAACTTTAAAATCTTAAAGTGTATGTTGAAACCCCAAGGAGTATTTATAATGTATTATGTAGCAAAATCAAGTACTTAATATTACAAGGTCATGCAGTGATTAAATGCATATGATTATTCTCATGTAAAATGCATTTCAGTGAACATGCATTCCTGAAAACTTTCACTTTCTTTTGATCCCCAGTTGCTTCTAATGCATTCTCAAAATTTAAACTTTATTGGGAAATATTTGGTTATATTTCTGAACATAATCTAACTCAACATCACTTAAATTATTTATTCAAACAAAGTAATCCCCTTAAATGTCTCTTAAGGGAAAATCCTGCCACTTAAGTGATTGTTTCTGAGAAATAAGGTAGTCAATTCTAATTTTGCAAAAAATAAAGTAACATCAATGCATTATTAGAAGTTTAAAAATAACTGTACATTTCCAAAGTATGGATCCCCTTCACTGCCCAGAAATGAAAATCTTGACTACTTGCCTACCTTTTACCGAGCCAACAATTTATATCAATTACATCTGCCTATGAATTCACTGGTGTAATGTATCATTTCACCAGTTATCTTCCTCCCACAAAAAATAGCCTGCCCCCCAGTTTTCTTCAGCCACAGCCTTACACAAGCAAGAAAAATGTAACTAGTAAACCCACCAGACTCAACTGTTACAGTAAAACAAAACCCTTGGCATGATTGAGTGGTTTCTAAGCACTTTTGCATTGTACCTCCTGTGTGTGAACAAAGTAACAAATTTTTTGCACCTCCAAAGTAAACACACTCCTGAGCAGGCAGCAAGAGTTATCATGTTTTCCCTGTTATAGGATGCTATTACATTTCACTTAAGGATATTTACCACATTTTTGAGCTCAAAACATATTTTACTAAAGTGTTTGCAGTGATTTTTACTGAGTATCTAACTCCATCTCTCAATTTATCATAGCTTACAACAGTATAAAAAAAATTAATAGTTACTGATGGACGTTAAATTCAGCAACCTTGATAAATTGAAATTAAAAAACTAAATAAAGAATTTTACCTCCTCATAGTCTTAAATCTCAAATGATCTGAGATTTTCCCGGAGAATGGATGCATATAAAGATTCTCTGGTTTCAATCCAGGTGAAGGCATTGATGTGCACTGATGTTTCGATGACATATTCAGCCATTGAAACGTTGGTGCACATAAAGGCCTTCACCCAGATGGAAACCAGAGAATCTTTCAGCACACCTCAGTATATCATATGCAAACCTCACAATTGCCCATCATGTACTGTTTTTAATACTATAGTAACTTTATCATATTACTGAATGGATATCTCTATGATGAAATGATAAAGAAATACGTCAGTACTTAATGTACCTTCAAATTCAAATGAACTTTGATTTTGCATTATGTAATTTTGTATAAACAGCATTAAGAAAATAACTACACAAATGATACTACAAGCGGAATGTAAAACATCTCAGAATTATATAGAAACAAACTGCAGGAATTATCATGATATATTGTGTAATTATGGGAATTTATATATCTCAGAATAACAATGAGAAAAATAAAAAGCATTGAAATTTGATTTAATATTAAAGAACATTTTCAAATCTCATGTTATACAAAACTCCATAAGTTTAATAAATCACTTCTTAAATGAAAAGAGGCAGTAGTTTACTTACAATATTTAAAATGGTCTTCATACTAATTTACTTTGAAAATGCATACTGCTCAATCAGCAGGTGTATTGCAATTGTTGTGAATTGGCTTATAAGAAATTCAACTTATAAAACGATTTTAAGGGACAGATAGCACAAGACTGTCTGTACTCCAATAAGGAAAACATTACAATGATTCACATGATTCTAATGTGGAAAATTTCCCTAATGAGTAGACAGGAAATGCAACTATCACAAATAATCCATTGGGGAAACTTATGAACAAGGTGACATGTAAGACTCGATCATTTAGAGAACATGGAAATTACGTAATTTTAAAAATGCCTTACCTTGGGGCAAACACTTCTTAACCAGCAACCAGGATATTTAAATCACTTAGCCATCTTGGAACAAATATGCTGACATTATTTTTATATCCCCCCCTACATGGATACATGTGACTGTAGGCAGAATTTAAGTCACCTTGACACCAGGTCATAGTCTCACCTTCAAATATTTTGTAGAATTTAACAGAATAACATTGATTATACCATTTACAATGGAGGGAATGGTTCTTATGAAAATAAAATTAGTGCATTAAATATTCATTTTCTCTGCCTTACCGAACTCCAGGATATTTAAATCTTCAGAACCAGTATTAATACTCATGAGATAAGGGGAAATGAAATCACCGGCAACCAAGTAAATCAGCAGCTCTTGCTTCCTCTTTGGTGAACAAGAAAACCACCTACTGTGACAATTACAAAGCCTGTTGCAATGTTGTACTAAAACTACAAACCAAATTCCATTTAAGTATAAAATGTCACAAACTACTAGTAACATGAATATTTCACAAGAGAATACCTGAACATCAGCTGCAGAGTGATATGGATACATAAGCACTCTCAAAGTTACAGACCAAAACTATTTCTTCTAGAAATCTTTAAGCTTTGCTATGTCTCAATACATTATTTGCTTTATTCCATATTGTGATTTAAACATGAAACATTAACAAAGAGCAGTACTGAAAATTAAATTTGTAACTAGACTAAATGAATGACAGAAATGACATGGCTTATATTACTAGGAAAAGAATACTATTAATTTGAAATGGGCAATTAAATGACCAATAAGGAGAAAACAAAGATTTTAAAAGAAATAATTTCATCTAAAGATGAACAGGGTTGAGATAATATTCAGGACAGAGGAAATACATGCACAAAAATGGGTGAAACAACAACTTTCCCAAACAAAGGCACTTTAATTTGATTGAATTGCATGTTTGCAAGGGATTAACACAGTGTTGCGGTGGACCAAATATTTTCGGATGCAACTAAAATTACTCACGACTACTATTTAACAAAATATTAATTTTAAAATAAATTTTATAAGGAATATATCTGCAAGCAAAATATTAATACATGCCACTTACCAGATCTCCCAAAAACTTTTATTTTATACAACAAAATTATTAAATTATCTGAAGATAATTTAACAAAATTAACTAACTTTAATTCTGGGGCACTTCTATGGCGACAGCATGACTATTAAAACCATAATCAGGAATTATTGAACACCTTTATTACACATTATCATGTACTAATTCAGTAAAATTAGTGCAGCCAACAAAATGTCTATCTTACCACAGGAACAGCAGTAATCAGACCATATACAAAATATTTACCACCAACTACTAATGTCAGTAATCAATGACTGATCACAAATCATAAACCTAAAAAACATATCTCCTTAATCCCAGCCAAAACATATATCATTCTAATAAATAAAATGCTTCATTTAGAATGGCTGAGAAATAATAAAGATAATGTTTTCCTTTTAATACTCAACCACTGGCATCAATGGAGAAACAATTTGCAATGTGAATGAAATAGCAGTCTCTGCAACATCCTGACATCACAAAACTTTGGTTTGTTTTCAGTAACACTTTCATTTTGCGGTCTAGTCCAAACACACAAAATGGCGAGTAATACAGAATGAAAAAATAACACCATCCTCTTCTAAAATAAAGGTAAATAAATTAGAGATATTCCTGGATTTTCACGCTTTTCAGGACCCACCTATGCTGCGAGTGTATTGGACTCTTCATGAGGTGGGATTAGTCCTGGAATTAGATTGAGTGTGTCGTACAGCAGATAGATTTGCAAAAGGTTGTTGTGATCAACGTGGCAGAGAAACGATGGTATTGGAGGGATTAAGTTGGGAGCCACCATGAAAGAGATGCTGGCTACCGTTTCACCACACTGACTATGCCACAGTGTAATGAAGCATGTTGAGCCATTAAATAGGTTTATATCTGTGGATTTCGCAAAACCTTTTCGATTTGAAAGATTTCTTTCCATAACCTGGTAGCCACTAGTTATCGAAATGTAGGTTGAATTGTCTAATTTGAGGAAATCTCTTCTAATAAAAGTTTGAACTAGGTCATACCACGGTAGATCAGACCACAGTCAAAGACTCTGAGAAATAGACTGTAGAACGGAAACATTTCAAATGTCATTTTTTCCTCGTACAATTAGAATGGAATAATTAAGGTTTGAATCGTGAGGAGTTTAGATAGGTAGCCTATTTCATACTATCCTGCATCTTTATACCTTCCTATGAATTCTAACATTTATCCTGTATCAACTAATAATTGAATATTTTTCGTGGGAGTGGTTGGTTTAGTCTTAAATAATTATACATTATTATTGTGTTTACTGCACACACGCCTTTACGGCGGCTTTCAGGATATTTCGTAGATCTACTTTTGTTTTTTCGTCCTGCATTCGTCTCCGTCTGCGATAATGCAAGTGGTCGCTTCAGAAAACGTTCAACTTTCACTCCAGTCCACTGGGGGGGGGGGTCATCGCGTCTCCTATAGTAGCCCTCCATCGAATCCGATCCCTTATTTCGTCATCAGTTCCCATAGGCGAGATATTAACGGCTTACGAATATACGAGGCTCGTAATGCTTTCAGGATCGATCTCGTTCAATTTACTAATGTCCATAACAAAGGAAGAACTACGTGCGCACTTTTCAACGGACTTTATTCCGCGCAATACGCGTTTCACAAGCAACATCGGGTGCAATTCGTGGAAAAATTAAAATTGCAAAAAAACACATGCAGATTTAAAAAAACAAGATTGTCGTTACTCTCGTTTAAGATATGCAAAAGTAGTATATTTCCATGAAGTTCGGTGTTTTTATAATGAAACTTAAGTTTATGTATATTTAGCAACAAAAAATTCGAAGAGCTCGCTCCAGCCAAGTCTAGAACCAAAAACATAATATATGTTAGGAGTCGGTAAGGTTTTATTATTTCACTGCCCTTTTTTCCGCCCTCAGTGGAGGAGGGATAACGTCCTTGTCCGCCAACCCGGAGGTCGCGGATTCGAATCCCGACTAGATGGATTTTTCTATCCCCAACTAGGGCTTAGATGTGTGTGTTTCGTCGTTGTTATTTTAAAAATTTTTTATAGTGTCCACCGTAGTTGTCCTCTCAGTCCCGTTTGTGGGTGATTGTGAAATCAATTTTTAAAAATAAAAAAACCCTTTCCATATATTGCAAATATCTCCAAAACTATAAATCGTACATGAAAAACCTGATTACAGAAAATGTTCGTCATACTAAAATATACAAATACCTATTTTTATAACTTTTTCGTTGCATTGACGTCAACGAAGATAATTGTTGATAGTGTTAAATGAGCATCTGATGATTTGCATATTGGAGTATGGGGAAAACACTTTGTTATTCCACACAATTTTATGTAGAATAGCAATGTGTTTTCTCTTACTCTAATATGCTGAGAAAACTCCACAAAGTTACACCTGAGACAATAACTTTCATCTGATTATTTGTTACCTCAGCGGTACTGCCATTGTATATAAAAAATGTTAACTCATTAACTATGTTCATTTCAATTGTACGTAAAAAATTAAAACAAGACTTTTTTTGTAGGAATCAGTGTTAGCTAAATTTTTGTATTTAAACTTTCCAACCCCTAAACGACGCGCTGTACGCATAATAAAGAACCTGCGGAAAATCCCTTGTTCGTTCTGTTTTAAAGTCTGACGTATTTATTAATATCTTAAGGCAAGCCTTTTATCTCTCCAGCCATAACGTTGGGTTCTCCACTGTCCTCTTCCTTCCATTGTATGTTTCACTTTCCATTTCACTGATATTTTGAGTGGGACACCTTCATGGTCTCTCCCTCGATATTTTCCCTTCCAAGATGTTTGTCAGGAAGTTGTCATGCCTGATTAGGTCTATATTGAGATTAACTTTTCTTTTTCTAATTTTTCCGGTAGGTAACTTAAGAGCCTGTGGCAAGAGTGTTTGTTTTACGTAGCGCCTGTTTAATGGTTCTCTTATCTTTCTAGCTGGACCTTGTAAACCTCCCAAACCAGATTACGTACGACTGCTTCCAGTTTGGTTTCTTTCCTTATCCCCTAGGGGTCCACGCGTCGCATCCTTATGTGAGTACGCTACATACTATGCTTCTCACAATTTATTTCCAAGCACCAATTTGGGTGTGGTCGTCGAAACTATGAAACTTTATATTTAAAAAAATGACTATTTAAAAGGCTATTCTCCTCTTGATTTCTCTGAAGCACCTGTTTCAATGATGGATATTGTTTATTCAGTGATACTGCGTAGATAACAGTATTCGTTCGCCTCATCTTATCTTCTCCCTTTATAATTTTTTAATAGTCTTTTGCCCATCGTTATTCCATCGCCGTGTTTCGATTTGCTTGTATTTATTCCTCACTTTACTTTTATCAAAGTTTCACTTAACATGTTGAGCACGTTTATGGCGTACGTAAGCTCTACCGTAAGATTCATCGTGGGGGGCCGGGGGGTTTAGGACGCAATGAATCTTTATTGCGGAAACTGTTCTGGCCGGATCGCCACGCAATCACGCACGTCCCCGCGAAACGAAATTGTTTCCCTGTTCCCAGTTTGAGTGGATACGCGTACGAGAGCCACTGGAAGCTAAATCCCCGCTTAAAACTAATACGTTATCTCGGTGTTCGGGTGAAATCCACGGGGGAACATATTCGCGCGAGTTATTTTACGACTCGGAAGAAATTCACGCGTGATGATCATAAGGGAAGTTTGTATTTTTTTTTTTTTTAAATTAGGCATTCATTTCCTCTTGTGGATCGGGGCTTTACCCACGCGGGTACGAGGGCTTCAAACTTGTTACTTCGAATCGCTTCAAAGTATTACTTCTTCAAAATTCGAATCTGAAATGAGATGTGTACAACGGATGGCGGCGGAAATGGATCTCACCCCGGCAGCGCTGATTGTATCGTCGCCGGCGCCCGCGTGATGAACGCGCAGAATCAAATTGTAACACGAGATAAAGCGAGGCCATCGAGATTCCAAGGTCGTAATCAGCGTGTCCAATTTCTAGGATAGCACACAATTCCATTAACGCGCGTGATTTGCTCTTTAAAACCGAGTCACGTCCGACCAATCACGCGATTCAACCCGAAGGTACGGGCGCGGTTTATTTAGCGTGACGTCATTGTATTCGCGGCCGCATTGAAATAATTGGATCGCCGGCATTATACACATATACACACGTATGTAATGTTCCCTAGAGATTATTTCACTATGTGTTCTATTGCCTATCTATCCGGGCGGCGACTACTGGAAAATGGTGAGATTACCGCGGCCCCGATTCCCAATCGCACCCATCAGACAATCGTTCCCGTCCCGTATCCCACACACGCTTTGAGAAGTAGGTCAAGTTCGTTGGATTTTTTTAAAATTCTAGAATTTGCCGTAAAAAATTTTGTTTTATCCGTCCTTATTTACATATTTACCACTTTATTCATGACCTCCTTTGTTGAACCTATTTGGGAATTTTTCCAAGTACCTAATTAGCCCTTTCTTGTAGCGTGACACCTTAAATCCTGTCGAGAGCACTTAATCGTATCTCTTGAGTCCGTTCCTTGATCATCAGTGCGTTCCTTCTTACCTTGATGAATATTTTCCCCGTCGATTTATTATCCTTTTGCACCTCGTATTTATTAACTTTGTTAGAAAGTTATTTGTTGAGGCATTTTCTTTATTCAATAATTCGTGGTAGTCCAGCGGGCAGAGTACTTGGGCAAGTTTCACTTCGATTATTCCTGAGGCTTTAGGGTTTAAGGGTGCGCCGACATCAAGGGTCACTTTGCACCGCTATGTCCAGAATCAGATATATATGCACGTACATGTATTAATATTTGGTTACTTTACAAAGTCAGAAAAAATCAATCCTTATCCTCTAGTGATCAATCCGAATATTGGATGGCAGAGGCTTGGATGACAGAGGCACTCTCCATTCTTCTCTATTCTCCGCCTTCCTTTTCATTTCTTCGCATGTTCTGCATCCCACACCCTTTATAATTTACTCTATAAGCTGCAGCCTTGGTCTTCCCCCTGGGCCTTTTTCCATCCATGTGTCCCTCAAGTATTGTCTTCCGGATTCCTTGGTGTCTCAATACATGACCTCTGTAAGCTTCACTCTTCTGTTTAAGATGGTTTTCCACAAACTTCTTTTCTCGTTCATTTTTTAAAATAATTCTTCATTAGAAATCCTGTCTATCCACTTAGTTTTCAGCATGCGTCTATAGCACCACACCTCGAACGCATTCAGTCTCCTACTTTCCTCCCTCCCTAGAGCCAGTCATATGCTTTAAGATATAACTTTTCAGTCATAACTTTTCATTTATTCAAGGCTGTTATTTCTAAAAAAAATCAATATAAAACCATAAAATTGTCATAATTTGTTTAAAAGGTCCGTCTCTCTTAAGAGTATTAAAACATGGATTAAAATTTAAGGTTTTATTTATCTTCATCATCACCTAGTATGGTCCCTAGACCGCCTCCGGTATTAAACTTGAGAAGAACTACCTGGTATCTATTGCACTACGCCAGGAGGAGTTTTACCGTTAGAGTCGAGTCACACTCATTGCAGAGAGGTGAAATATTCTCTTCTCCGAGAGGAGATACGAGTGGGTCAAGGCGCGGTGCCCTATCCTCAAGCTTGCAATAGCAGCTTGCAATAGCACTCTACGATTCATTTTGACGGGCAACGGCCACGCTGAAACTGTCGCTTTCACGGCCAGTAGTTTGTTGTTACCGAATGTCCGCCATGTTTTCCTCCACTGCTCCAAGACAATGTGACTTTCAGGTCTTCCGCGGCTAACAGCGTCGAATATCCCCGTTCTTTTAGCAAGGTCTCGTTCACCGCACTACCTGCCTCCTCATTTCCTCTCACGTTATTCTTTTGCGTCCCGTTCGTGTCTGTGTGTTTCTTTCTTAGTTAATTTGATTCATTCCCGTCGTCCTAAAGAACAAGCGAACTAATTATTCAAGTTCATCCTTCAATGAATTTTTTCAACCCATTTTCATTTATTTATTTTTTTTAAAGGCAACTTGTTTTCCTAGTCGCAATGGCATAGCTTTCTTCTCATCGGTCGACTGCCTCGGTGCGTTGATTCGCGTGCTTAAAAAAAATATTTGCTCTAGCCAATCTTGCCTTCGCACACCTCTCGTAGTTTTTCTCTTCCTCCCTCTCTCTCTCTCTCTTTCTCTCTCTAGTATTCTGCGATATCACAGAGGAGCAGAACCACAAACTTCAGCGGTTGATAAATACTGGCACCAGATATCTTCGGCCGCAGAATTGATGAATAGATTACCCTTTTTAGGCTCCCGTTTAATCGGCATACAACGATATTAACGTAGGAAATACTTTTCCCCCAAACTACTTTTTGAGATCTTGAACACTGGTCTACCCAATTATCTTACTACTTTCTTCTCAATCTCCAAAAGTACCAGTGCTGCCAGAGGCGAACCTCAGCTATTAGTGGTGCCTCACTTTTCTAGTAAGACACGCCGCAACTACTAACATTTAAGATCAACCTATCTCTCGAATTCACTCCTAACTGCACTACCTATCTCTGGTATCTATATTACTCCAAAACACGATTACGAAAATTTATTTTCAGTACCGAGAGAGAGGCTAGAGGTTAAGTGCTGTGGAATATATGCTCTAATAATCTCTTTTTGCTTTTTCAACTTTTTATATTATCAATGCTACTGTAATAATGCACAGAAACGAAACCTACCTCCCCCTCTTTCTAGTGCCGCGCGCGCGTCTCCACCTGCGCTCAGACCCCTCGGATCACCAGGGGAGTAGGGGTACGTTTGAAGGCGCAACCCCAGGGGTCGTGGGAGAGACACCACATTGTGTGGAGTGAGAGCCCACCGGGGGAGGGG
>WURS02351520.1:0-17711 GCA_011762765.2 Rhinocypha anisoptera
CCCGCCTTCCCGCCTGATTACCTTCCTCTCGTATTTATATGTATGTGTGTATTCCCGGAGTCATTTCGGTGTTCGGCGGCCTCACCCGCCATAAATCCGCCTCCGTCCCAAAGACCCTTCCTTCTTCTTCTTACTCCCCTTCACCTCCCTTCTCTGCCCCTCCCCTTTCAAGTCCCCCGTTCACACCGCCACCGGGTCACTTTGGGCCGCGTGGGAGGGCAAACCGGGCGTGGGAAGGAGTAAGCACCTACTGCTCCCTACGAATCTCACCCGCAAGGTCAATGATAAACCTTCGCGGGACACCAATGCAGCTGTGGTTTGGGCGGTAACGAGTTTCAAGCAACGGGGAATGTCTCTCGCGAGCAATCTAATGGCGTTTTGAGCAGGGCGTCGGTGATTTATCCCACAATTCATCTGCTGGGGATAACTTTCTATCGTGATCACCAATCCAATCTAAGAATTGAAAGAGATGTCCCCACGAGATGTTGCCATGTCCCTTCATCTGTCCCTTTTTTCGACGAAAACCGACATATCGCGAGTAGAATCCATCATCTGACTGAATCGAGGGACAAAAAGTGACGAGAAGAAGACGGAGAAGAGAAGGTAAATCATATTTTAAAGAAGTTTCTCTGAGCCTTAATTTCCTTCTACCCTCCCATTCCCGTCTTTGTGCACCATATTTCCCGGTCTCAAGAGCATAAGAGCTATACCATGAAACAGCCACACTTGAAACAACACCGTGAAAAAATGAATACTTCTTAAAGACTAATTTTAAGTTAAAGTCTATTTTTGGAGGTTCTTCGGAACATTCCTGCCTTCTACCTTTCAAACCCTATACTCTTATACCTTTACTCCCGATCTCAAGAGCCTGATTGTGCTGAAAAAACTTGAAACCACACGCTGAACAATAATGCTTAACGTTAAAAAATATCGTTACTTCAAACAATTCCAGATGTTCTGTTAGCCTAGGGGGTAGAGGGTTTGGCTACTGAATCCGGGTTCAAGTCCCGCTGAAGCATTAGGACACCCCCAGCTAAACCCAAGCCAGAATGATTTTCCTGGGTATCAGAATCTTGGAAAGGTATAGTAAAATTAGTTTCAGACAAACACAACATCCATACCCTAAGTGAGATTCCAACCCCTCGCCCTTTGGGTAAGTAGACGAGCGCGCTATCCACTCGGCTAACCCGACTGACACCGTGCAAGTTTAAGTATATTCACCAAAAATAACTATTACTCGTAACATATTACAACCACCTTTGTAGACCATAGAAAGGCTTTTAAACGAAAATGTTTTCTTCTAAATTGGTCTCGGTCAAAAATTTCCCTCCTTTATTTTTTTTATGATTCCCTTATCTTTATGATTCCGTTATGGCATTCTTATCATCACCATGCCCTTGAGTCGTTTACGGACGTTTGTGCGCCAAAGTATTTTAACATTGTTTCCTCCTTTTTCGTCTCAAAAGCACGAATCGAATCCATATTCAGAAGATGACCGGGAGAAAGCACTACTGTCAGATTTACAACCAGTGGATTTATTTCCTTGTTCTTCCACGATATTACTGAGCACAAATTTATTCGTGTTCCGTGTGTAATGTAGGTCTGTTGACAGCCTCTTCGGCAGTAAAACGCGGGACGATATCCGGGGCAGTATTCGAATTTTCTCCTCGCCCACGGCACCTGGGGAAATCGTGAGCAACGGCCGTCGGCCCGCCCACCACGCACTCGGAGAAAATGGGTGTCCCCCCCCCATCCCCCTCCCACACACACACACACTCGAATACACTACCCAATTTCTATGTGGATTTTTCCCCCTCCCGTCTCGCGGCAACAACAGCCTATTCAGCCCACCTCCTCCTCCAAAAGTCCTCCCACAACCCCATTCGGCATCGAGGCCTTATTCACCCCATTTCTTTCTTGGAGAGGGGAGGGAGAGGGAAACGCAACTTCTTTCCGGCCCAAACCCCTAAATGCCTCATTACTTGTCGCAGGACTGCTTGTGCAACGGGAGACGACTGGGTCATCTTCCCCACAGTGCGCTCCGAAAAGTCTGGTCGCAAGGGGAAAATGTTTCTCTCTCTCTCTCCACGTCTCTTCCTTCAACGTCGGCCTCCTCCTTTGGTCTCATTCAAACTTTTGCGCGGTTGCACCGTACAACCAACTTCTTCTCCTCTTTTCCACCATTTTTAAATTCACATTGCCTTCATCGCTCAAAAGATCTTTTTGAAAATGTATCCCGCACCTCGATCGACAAAGGGTTGTGCATGTCCACGTAAACGTCATTCCCATGGTATTATTACTTCACGTTTTAATATTTTAATATACATGGTGTCCAATTCTTTCTTTTCGATGAAATCTAGAATGAGAATTGTACGCATCTTGTGCTTAAAACCTATGTCTAAGCATTAACACCATCATTAGGTCCTGCATATGATTTTCCGAAGTCGTCGAGATGTATTTTAGTTAAACTATTACAGGGATGTCGTTTCATGTCGTGACCTAAATAAATTTTTCTTATTAAAAACGTTGTCAAACTCACTAAAACTCTTAAGTAAGTGCCAATATAAAATAGTGATGTTGCTGTGATCAATTTTTCCAATGTGAGGGTAACGGAATTGAAAAAAATGTTAAGTAAATAAATACAGAATCAGTTCAGTTGATAAGTGAAGAACCTTTAATGTGATTTTTAATTTGGGCTGTCTATAAAGGTGATAATGTTGAGTGTAATATGTCGACCAACAGACGAACCGCTAAACCTTACTTCATCGAAACCATTTGGTATAAACTTCAACTTTATAAAATAACTACCATGAAACAATTGTTTATTCCTTCACTTAGACCAGAATTTCTTATAATAAAATAATGATTACAATTAATGTCACGAAGAGTGGCATTATTAATGCCACTCTTTCACTCTAGGGATGATTATTTTACTTAATCCTAAAATTCTTCTATAGATAGAAATATACTTAGTGTTCCTCTACACCGAGCCATAAAAGACCAGCAGAAGGTAGGAAATTCAAATCTTCGTTATATTTCTGTGCCGTTGTTGCTAAAATGAAAATATTGTTGAATAAAATTATATTTTTCTTGATAAACTTCATATTGAATGAAGTTTATCTACTCATAGTTAGTTTCTATGTATATAAGCCACACAAAACATGGCAATTCAAATATTAAATTTAAAATTTATAATTAATCACTGGTTTCTTATTTCAATTTTTATAAGTTATGGTCGTTTATAGTCACTATATTTCAAACTACTTTTCTCGAATGAGATGAATATTCATTATTGTCATAAGAGCTTGATGTTATGCAGACCTTTTCTATTGTAACGTATTTCAATTGCTTATTATCTCCATTCTAAAACTCCTTCCGCAACCTTTTACATTAAATATTTCTCATTTGCATCAAACTTCATCCCTCTGACGACGAATCCACCATGTTCTGTATCTCCATCTCTTAAAGCTAAGAAAACAAAATGTTGCTAAATAAAATTCTCTATGATTAATAAAACTGCTGGTATAAATAATGAATATATAAATATAAATAAATTTAACTGATAGTGTCATAAATTTTCAACATTTACATAATTAACATTAACAAATTTCCCTCAACTACATATTACCAATTTTCTGTTTAAAATCAATTAATATATGCCACTACCTACGACTCTTTGTTAATATATTATCGATAACGAGATATTTGACTATATAAATGCGTTATTTTATAGTAAACCAAATGTCACTTGAATCTGAGACTGAACCGTTTTTTATGCAGTACATTTTCATTCTGCTATTTAATTAATTGCATTTCATGAAACTCTAATTGTGCCGATAGTAATGGATAATCGGAAAAGGAAAATTGCTGCGGTAGTAGTAATTTGCCTTTTCCAACACACAACACAACAACACAGTAAACATTTTTTAAGAGGGAATATAGAATAAAGAGGCCGTTCACAATACGTGAAATAGAAGTGCATCCGAGCCTTTTCCTTAGGCTGAAAAAAACTTTGGAGAAGATGTGGTCACAAGTCAGTAGAAAGATTGTGAAAGGACAATGAAGTACTTAAGTAGATTATCCTTTGAGCCCGCGAGTTCAAATTGATAACTCGAATCATTCGTGGCTACTAGAAATGGCTTCGAGTGGTAGCGGATACGCCAAATGCAAACGAAGAAATTCTCCTTCGAAATTGCCGCATAATTCACGTCCGAAACTCGTTTCAAAGAAGTAGTATCACGATAACCCATGGCTCGAAAATTGATGGTCCAAGCACTTCATTGAACTTCGAAGTGCACACAATAATGGCGTCACGTATGAACATCAAATCTTTATTGAGATTATTTTTCAGCTTGAACATTCCAAATGTCCTCGTGGAAATTATTTTGAATTTTTGTCATGAATCTCATAATTACAATTATCCATTACATGTTATTTCTGAGTAATGATGAAGCGCGACTAACTTCCCTCGTCTGCATAACATTCTAGCTCTTTATTTAATAGTTATTCTAGTTTGAACTCCGAGAAAATAATACAAGAAAACAATTTTTAAACCACTATAGAAGTAATAGTTTCAATCAGCCGTTTTATATTTACTATCTATTATATTAAATATTTTCTTCCATTAACCGCCAAACAAATCGAATACTAAAAGTTAATCCAATCTTCTAACTATGAACAGGATAAAGGAAGTTCATCTCAATTCTAAGTTTATCAGTAGAAACGGAGGAAATTTTCTCAGTAGATCATGTTGGAATTGATCCATTGAGTAAGGAAATAAAATAGGTAGACGTAAAATCCACAGAAAGGTTTTACATAGCGCGACTCAGGTTTCGACAAAGTACGATTGTAGTGTGAAAATTAGATAAATTGCACTGACAAGCTGTGGAAAAATCTTTCTGCGAAATATACAAAGACTATCCATTTCCTTTCCTTCCTAATAATTTTCAAATATTTTCATTTTACTTTCTATTTCAAATATTGATCATTTCATATTATTTACAATTCCGTCTCCACTTAAAATTGCACCTTAAACTCGACTTTATTTTGAAATTTCTCTTTAGGTCTTTCTGATATTGAAAAATAAAGACATCTTTATTATTAAAACCATTTATTTCTTTTAGAAACTAATAATTTTTTCTTCAAGTAACAGACTGGAGCACATAATTATCATGGGGAATGACTCTATTTCAGCATATAACTTTCTAAACTATGATGTTTAAAATTATTATTATCGACTGATAGAGATGTTGACTCATCATTCGTAAATTTCTAAAAGTAATGTATCTGTGAAATATATCTATCGAAACAGCACAGTGCCCTCTCCCGGAGGAAATGCTTTTCTTTTCCCGAGACGATTTCTTATATTTCGTGAGAGGGAAAGGGATGGAAATATGTTGGCCACGGACAAAAACGAGATACCGACTCAGATCTACTGGGAAAGAATCTATAGAGCTTAGGTATTTGACGAAACCCAAGGCGGGAACATATGTAAAAATACAAGCTGAATCAAGTTAGTTCCCTGAAAAAAATTATTGCCAGTTAATTCTTTCTAGTTGGGAAAAAAGTTTAAATGTTCAATCTTGTTCGGAGACAGTAGATGACCCCCTAACGAACGAACGCTGACTTTTGAGACTCCATGGCGCATTGCATATCCATTTATCCGCCACAAGGTCGAAATTTTGAACACAATGCAGTAATGTCTATAGGTGCAATGAGGTCTAGTAAACACAAGCACAGAAAAATTAATAATCTCTCGCAATCCCGCCTGTTAATAAAGAGTAATTTTTAGAATTATTAATAAAAACAATATGCCACAAGTTGAGAATTTTCATTGAGCAAATAATGAGTAGCCATTTGTTAACAATTTTCCTCTGATGAAACGTCAAAGGTAGCTATAAAGGAGTTACAATTGTTAGAGGAAAAATCAACAGCCTACTACACATCAGAAAATTTTAACCACTAGTAGAATGTCAATTATTTACATTGAAGAAATTATGAATAAAACCTAATAAATTGTAACATAAGTCACATACCGGTTCAAAGGAAACTTATGCTATGGGCCCTTAAAACTATACGGTCAACTAAAGTATTTGTTATTTCTGTAAAATAAGCGTCCCGAAACTTCCTTTGTCATTACAATAATTATTCTTTAGCTCCAGAAACTTTATCTTCCTTTGTGCAATTGAGGATAACAATTTTCTTCTTCCTTATCCCTATCACGTTCCCCAGGATCCCGTAACTACTTCTTTCGTCCAATCCTACCTTCTAATTTTCCCCAAGAGTACTGTCTCCTCCTCTATTATTTCCAATAATCCTGCATTCCCCCACTCTTCTTTCAGTTTATTTTCTCCTTCTCCAGACAAAACTCTCATGAAACGGTCGTGAAATTACTCTCATCTGGTTTCGCCAATGTCCATAAAAAAGTAACGATTCAAAGATATATTCTATTATATATTTATCTATATATACTATTATCACGATAATAGAAATTATGTGAGATATGACATTTTACATAAGTCTATTACCCGTTTTTTTTCAACATCTTTAATGACTTCGCCTCCCGTTTTCTTTCTTCCTCAAGATTGGTCATCGCAATGGAAAATAGTAGGGCCGAATTCCTTGAAACGGGTAACTATGAAGTAACCCTAGCCCAAGATAAAATGTAAGCCCCATTCCAGTAAAAACATGTATGATGATGATATATGCGTCTATGCTTCATGCGGCAACATTTACTGTCAGTTATGGCGGTAGGAAAATCCTTGTCAAGTTTTGTTCAGAAACTCATGGGCCTCAAGGGAAATGCAAATGAAGGGACGGTGTAACAAGTTAAGGGATTACTTAAGCTTCTTCGAGTAAAAACTTATTTGGAAAATCTTAACACCATGTAACGACAGATATTACACACGGGAATAAACCAAATAAGATCAATTTAAGTCAGTTTCATAATTTCGCACTCGATCAATTCCTTTAAGCATAAAGAAGAATTTTTAGAAATATTCAGGGATATTCAAAATTTTCAGAAATTTGTAAAACCTGGTATTTCTGAGTTTTCTTTGTGTGTAGCTGACTTACACTATATTTTATGTTAAACTCGAAGGTTAAGAAATTATTTACATTTAGGACATTTGACAAGTTGGTTGATGATTAAAATTTCATACGGTTTTCAGGAAATCAGCAAAAATTACAACAGGGTATATGATTACATTTTTCAGAATTTTATTTAGCATTCGACGCTCATTTATTTATCCACACGTAAAATTTAATCTAAAAAAACCTTTGAAAATGAAAATTTGACGCCTGGGATGATTTATGATTAAAATCAACACCAAAGAGCTTTACGTCGGGTGGGAGTGAAAATCTGATTTTTTTTAGATGAGGATGAATTTCTAGGAACCACGAATAAGATGGAACACGACGAGTAGCACTCTATGGTGAAATAATTAATGGCAATGGGCGTGGTGTATCCTACGAATTCACTCAGCTCCTGTCGAGGGAGGGGCTAGTTTCCGTGAAAATAAAAAATGGCCTTTTCATTAATTTCCCGTCTTCGCCCATTCTGTACCACAAAGACGGACGAACTTTTTCATTCTTGATTCTTCCGTGACGACTTCCGTAAAAAGGTAATAATAGCTTTTCCCCAACCGAAATGAATTAATTACAGGAATACAGTTTGAATAAGACAAATTTATGAATCAACAGTCATGCGAAACACAATGCCTCGCTAGGAATTCACAGGACAGAGAAGTTCTCCCATTAACGTGATGCTGGAAGCTAATCTAATTTAGGCATTCTCAAAAATGATGGGTGTCCCACTTCAGGAAAATGAATTTTCACCTCAAGGCAGTAATTTATTATAATAATAACTCAAATAATTAAGATAAATTGATCCATCTCTCTGTAACTGTGAATTTGGTCTTCCAGGGAAGCGATCTTAAGTGAATTGCGAAGGCTATAAAAATAACGAGGTTATTGAGTGACACTAAATGTATTGTATACATTATATGCAACATGTTCCCATCTTCCTAATAATTTCATTAATATACTAAACGATAAAAATTTCCCTTTTGCAATATTTCAAATTCCAAGAGATTCCTCCCGTAAGGGCGACTCAGAAATGAACGTAGTTACTTGCACAAGCGTCAGTGCTATATTTCGAATTTACAGCTAGATAGCGCCTTGCTAGTTCTGATTTAGTTTTAAAATAAACTTCGTGTATACCACCATTTCAGAGCAAAAAAATTGACTCTAGAGAAAGCTGAGATATCGAAGTTTTAGGATTAACCTGGTGGAATTATTTCATCTCGAAGGAAGAGAATAAAACAAGCCGGAAATTCTACAATTTTTATAATAAAAGTTTTGTTCTCCTCTTCCATCGAGAAAAAAATTAGCATCATAAAAGAAACAACTCCGATATTCAGAGGCAAATAGTTTTTTTTTTAAACCCTTTTTGCATTATGTTAATTTCCAAGTGATTCCCCTCTTAAGGACGACTCAGAAGTGAATGTGGGTACTACTTGCACAAGTTATATGTCCATTTCGGGTCTATTGCTAGTTAATTACTGCCTCGATATTTCTATGTCGTTCAAATATAAAGTACATCAGAAAAGTAAACTTTTTTCAAGCCTCTGTGGTTTCCACAAAGGCAATTATTTTCATTATTTGTTTAAAACACCCTGTAATCACTTATAATTAGTAATCTCTTTTTAACACTCTATAATTATAGGTGGAATAGGAGATTCTAAAGTCTCAATCACGCTCCAAAATAAAGACAATTATCAATCTATATATAATCTTGACTCTCACTTTCTCCCCCAAGATCCATTTAATTAGGTACGCAACACAAGCTCCCACCCCTGTCTCCCTCCAATTTGCTTGTCCCCTGTTATCCTTATACTTATCATAATTTCAACCCTTCTTTTCGTAGTTCGTGACTATAAAAATCCTTATTATTGATATGGTTTATCCCCCATAACGTTCCTTTCAGTTCCAGAGTTCACTAACTATTCGTCAAAATGCAATTCAAATCATCCAACAAAAATAAATTCACCTTTCAAGGCTTGTTTCTTTAAAGGCATTCATTACAATAAACGAACGCCACAGTTCTTGAGAAGGTTATTGAAACCAAAGCCTTTAGTGGGTAACAGTTAACCATTTGGATTATTTGAACGATTTAGACGTAAACAATGCCTGGACTCCCTTTTTTCTGACTCCTACCCTTTGATCCATTTGGTATGAGTGCAAGGAGCAAAAATCATTGCTCCAGGCAATGCAGCTCTATGGATCGCTGGAACGGGCTAGCTCTTCCAACATTTCAAGGTTGTCTTCAATGGGGAGTGCATCACGGTAAGGAACAAGGAGGTTATATTCCCTTCTATTGAAGCGTGATTTCAAGAAAAGGTTTCAGAATCAAATGTTGGCACGTGATTAGGCATATTTTTCTAGGTTCCGTAATAACTCATATTGGCTACACGCCATACTTCATTCACTTCTGTTTTTTTTAATCTAAAATCCAATGCACACATGTTTTATCAAACAATAAAGAAGCACTAATAAATACATCCGTATATTGTAAAAATCATCATTAAACAAACGCATAATTTTCCACATCAGTCATTGAATTTAGATTAAATATTACGGTGGCTGGCACTATTATTCTTATTACTTCAGTAATAAAATACTGATATCTGTAATCCAACATAGGAAAATGTATAATATCTAGGAGAACCCAATGAAAGAAATAATAATGAATCAAGCATATTTCCACGTTTGAAAATGGCACAAAAAATTTCCACATGATTCATGCTTATGATGTTTCTGTATCACGGCAGTGAAAATAATCACTCCTATCCAGCTAGCCAAATCCCTTGTTATGCAGGAGATAAGTACTATCTGGAAATGATATTTAGATTAAAAATAATAGTACGAATATACACTAATATCGTAACTATCTTCTACAAAAAGGCACACGACGTCAACTAAGTAAATTCCTATTATGTCATTCTGCCGCCAGAGAGATGTAATCAGACATAGAAAGGGGAAAAAGATATAACAGAACGAATAGAAAAAGCGACTGAATTAGCACTCGTTTTATGATAAATAATTTTGTTACACAGCAGGGAGAATATTGAGATAAGCATGGGAACACGTTTGTTGAAGACATTTGGAATGGAAATTGAATTGAATTTTAAAAACTTTTGGGACTGATCAAAAGGGAAATTGTAGAAGGATCCATTACTACAATATTTGCTTCCGCTACTGCGGAGCTCAGCTTCCTGGCATTAAGAATCGAGACCTGGATTCGTACCAAAACGGCAAAGATATTTTAAAGTGCTATGTTTGCTATATATTATTTCGTGTTTGTGTGTGCTGCAAAATGTATGTAGTTAAATGTGTAAGGGCACTCAGTTGAAGTTACATCAAATACAGTGCAAAACAAAAAAAAATATAAAACAAATAAAATTAAACAATGTTTAGCTAGGGCTGTGCCTAACGTCTTCTTCGTTTGCAACACAAAAAGACCAATATGAGAGTCTCCCCAATCTAAAAATTTATAACGATATAAAAAGATATAATATAATTTTTACTACTTATTATTTCTTTAAGAGCATCTCTATTTAGGACAATTTTTTATTTTATTTCATGAAAAATTATATACCAGAAATCATTTCAGATTTAGGATCAATTACAGTAAAGGAATAAGTGTGAAAAATGAATGTTGAAATGAATGAAATACAAGTAAAAAAGAATAGTAAAAAACTCAAATTGTGTGTATATATATAATATTTATATATTTCAATGTAAGAGCATGATAAGAAAAACGACCACTATTTCTTCATATTATATATTATAGTGACTGAAGAAATGGTGGTCATTTTTCTTATTATGTTCTTTCATTACAATGTATAAATGATTTACCTTATCACAAAAGTGCATTAATAAACGGTTGATATTCAAAAAATAGCAAAGGTATATATTTAACACTGGTTAAATATATATTGTTTGCATAACATACTGATATATACCTATATATTGTAAATATGCAGTAATTTTTTGGTAAAAAAATTACATGTGATTCATCATTTTAGCGTGAAATGAAGAAACACAAATCAGTGAACTTTAATCAAATCAGAAAACGCAAAAAATTAAATGTTTCGATTCCCTTTTAATTTAAAATCTTATTGTTTCATTTTATATACAATACCAATTTTTTCTGTAATAAACCTAAAGAGTGTAAAGGATTATATTATTATTTTTTACTTATTTGCCAGTTATAGAATGCTAAGGAAATATGGGAGGATTCGAAATCCTGATGGCGCTGTTTCAAAGGTGATATATGACTTTAACTTATAGGGTCCTACTATGGAAAAAACAGAAATAATCAGCAAAACTCTGAATCTAAGATGGTAATAATCTTTATAAGTATGATAAAATCTGTTTCTCTAAAGTTCGCATGATCAACATATTTATTTTCCCATTTGATGACTTATTATAAAATATCAATCTTAATCCATATAAAAATCTAACAATAAATGCATTATATGCTATTTTTGAAATCCGCTTATTGCAAGAGTCTTAAAATTCTATCATAGATTCTGTTTTACAAATACCCTAAAAGTATCAAATGAAGTAGCGACGCTTATATTAAGTTCGTTTTAACATATCCCAAAAAAGAAAATAAGCAAATATATGGAAATAAAAAGTTAAAATCACCATAAAATATTCTCTGAGTGAATATTTAAGATCATACATTAATCCAATTCCATGACTCGTCTCATCAACTTAAAGGTAGATTTAAAGTTTGGAAACACGAGAAAGGAATGCCGATTTGAAGAAACAACCAATATGTAACACGTAAACCAATTTTAAATGCCAATTTGACACACTTGATGAATTTGGAGGTAGTCTTAAATGCTTTAAATGTCTGAAGTACGGGAAAAGTCATAACTTTTGCGTGTAAAAATAAGAAACGTCGTTAAAAGAATTGGCTGAGGAAAAATTTCAAGGAAAAAATAAGTAACATTATTTATAAAACTGAAAAAGTTTTTTAATATGATAAACTACCTGCAGTTAGTATTTCAACCCAATAACACGACTGTTTCCCCATCGTGGATTCAAGAATACGGATCCTTATTCTTCTTAACTCTTATATCTACCCTTCTAACATTTGTAACAAGACGATTAACTAGAAAGTTTCCCCGAAAGGACATCCCACCTGAACGCATGAAGGAATCTCCATTGGAAAGAAAAAGAATAGGTCGTGATAGCTAGCCAAAGTTAGCAATGATGTGGGTTATAATGATTCTACCATGCAAGAGTTACTTTTGTCATTTTTAGTAACACATAGGTTTTTCCAGCCATAATCAATCTTCCAGATAAAGAAGAGTTTGTGGAAAATATGGTCACCACAGACTTTCAAGGTATCTTAGTCTTCCAAAAGCTTTAGAGGTTTGAAAAGTGAGATAATCAATCGCTTATGAACAAGTGTTTAATCAAAATGACTTTTATAAAAAAATGCGATTCTTCCTTTTTTTAACATACTTCTACATCGCAGTTTCGAGTTACTCACAAATTCATATCAGGATTATAAACATGAAATCACATCTATTATAAGTTAGCGCAAGACAAACTATCCATTGAGGTCCATTATCCAATAGGTCAAAAATCCCTCGAAAATTAATAATGCTTAGAAAATAATTTGCTTTTAGCCTCCACTTTTAAAACTACCTACCTAATATTTTAATGGATTTAGACTATTGAAAGTTTCAAATGCACCCCTACAGGCGGTAAAATGTATCAATGTGTAAACAAAAATTTAAAAACGAAAATGCATATTAATAATGTTTTTCCAGATTTGTTTTCCACAAGGTGACGGCCTCCACAGTGAACTTTTTTCCAGATTGTTTGAAGGCTAGGGAAGCCCATATAAATTTCGAAGAAAGCGATAAAGAAGAGAATAATAAACTATGTCGTAGGGAGTAATGGATTCACAATGATGAGGACAAATATAAGATCAGAACAGAGGAAGTTTCAACTCAATTCAATTAATTGGATTCTACTTTAATGTTAATACTGATTTAATTATAAATACAAGCATTGTGAAAACGTTTAATGTTAGACTACTCTATAACATAAACGATAGCACCCGTCCTTACCAAGGAACGAATGATTAAATATTCCCATGCAGGGAAGAGAAATGCTATTAATAGAAAAATAATAATAGTATTATGGATAGCAAATTCTCTTCAGTCAAATACAGAGGTGTGTGAAAAACATTACTAACGTAAATTGACGGAATTCTCATTAATACAAATAGGCCTGACATTATTCTTTGAAATTTCAATATATATAAATTAATTTGTGTAATTATATTGCATTCCTTACTAATTCTGTTTTTAGGACTATTATGAAGAAACCATTACTTCGCGGAATCGTCTTAAACTTATAGGGGGACGAAAATGGTCTTCCTAAGGAGAAAGAATTAATTGTACAACACAGGACTTAGTTTAACCTCTTCTCCCACGAACCTAAACATTGATAGTTTACTATTTTAGAGGCGTAGGAAAAAACAGAAATATTTGTAACTGATAAAAAAATATAATGGGATTTATTGGAGAATGCATTTAAAAAATTAGGATGCCTTCATCTTATAACCAGATTTTATCTCTCTTTCAAAAGCATACTATCGTACTAAAAGCTTTCAGGAAATACACGAAGGTGAAAACAGCGGGAACCAATTTACTTTCGAGAGGCTTTTCATTCTAACCAATAGACGCGCAGGTAAAAGAATTCATACTGCGAGGCGTCTTGGAGCTTTAATAAATTGGAAGGCGTAAAATCGGTGAATCAATTTTCTGTTTTCCACCATATTGGGAAAACGACTAGGAAATGAAAAATATTGGAGAAATGGAAACCTTGACTAATCGTCGGAAGCCGAAGGGGGTTTTCTTGCCGGCCTAACGCCCAAATTTGCCCGATAACACCATTATAGGTGAATCTTGATTATCAGAGGTCCTGTGGACTGGGGCGTTCTATGGTAAATTGAAGCTAGAAATAAATACGAGAGGGTCGTTTGGTGCTCATAAATAATGCAATATGTCAGTCAATTCGACGACTCGTCTGTATGAAACATATAACCGTAAAAAAGCAGGTAACCGTAAAAGGTCGTTAAAATAAAAATTCAAATGCGGGACTAGGTATAACTGAATTAATAGTCGAGACGAGAGTTAGGATACCCTAACGTAAATCACTTCATATTTCTAATAAAAATCTTTAATTTCGGTTCGTACTTCCAGAAAATGGCTCGATGGGGAGTTGCGTTTCCCACGCCATCCGAGGTACGATCACCGCTTCCGCCTCAAAAAACTCCGTATCTTAACGGTCTAGTGATCTTCCTCCCGTCCAGTTCCAAGCTCAACCTCTCCTACTGCAGACCACGAAGAAGACAAGAAGGGAGAGGGCGAGAGTGCTATCGTTTTCTAGGTCGATTGTGATCCACTTTCCGAAAGAATAGCCTTTTTAACTAATCGTTTGAACAACGCCACGCAGCAAGGTTCTCCCTTCCAGGAAGGAAAGGCTGAGATCTCCCCCAATTTGGCACCCCCTCGAAGAGATGTTTCCACATACATAGGCTTTATTGCGGTAGACCATAATAACGCTGTGCTCGATAAAAATTATGTGAAATATTTGACTTTTGCCTACAGAAGGAATGTATTTCAAAAGGCACGGAAAATAATAAAGACGTTCTGAGAAATGAATCCCTAAAAACAAAATTCGCTTTCTAATGCGAGGTATAATAATCCTGATTCCGTTTTCTTCTTTAAGATTTTAATTACATTAATAATCATTAACTCTGCTGTGTTTGTAAATATATATATATATATGAAAATTTTAAAATATCTAACCCATCACGTGTCTTAATTGTGCCCTGCAAGAGTAAATCGCAAACGAGATCGTAGTAGTCAAAGTGGGTAGAACTCTTTGCTACAGGCTAGACTCCAAATGACGGTGACGTCTCTGGACACCTCCAGCTAAACCCAAGCTGAGTGATTTTCTGGGTATCTGGGTATAAAATCTTCCCGGGAAACCGCAGGGGGGCACAGAGAAAGGATCTGGCCACTCTACCCTGACGTGTGGATTTTCATTCACAGTTGGGCTTACTACTAGAAGAGTTCTATTCTCACATTTCAAACAGAACATAGGGTTGAAAAACGTGGTTTTCATGTAAAAAATTATATTTAATAAGGGCAAATAAATAAATCAAATTCTCATTTTGTTATTGGTTTAAGGAGCAGCAAAGGGTTTTATTAAACGAAAATTCAAGGACGAAGAAAATCTTTGTAACTATTTTTTCGAGAAAGCTGGCTGACCGCAAAAAAATATGCTCCTAACTACAGTCACCTTGAGTGGTAAGGAGAGGGAGTTTCTGAGAAAATTATGAGAATAAAAAACGCAAATGAAAATATCCTGAAACATTAGAATTTTTGTTTCTATAGCTATCCTCGGTGGCGGTGGGGTAATGTCAACGTCCTCGTCTGCCAACCCGGAGGTCGCGGGTTCCAATCCCAACTAGGTGGATATTTCTATCTCCATCTAGGGAATGTATGTGTGTGTTTCGTCATTGTTATTAAAAATAAGTTATGGTGTCCACTGTAAATTGGCCTCTTAATGCTGTATGTGGGAGATTGGAAAATAAATAAAAAGAGAATTCCTAATAATTTGTAAGTTTTTACAGATATATTTACGAAAAGAAAAAGGCCACTATAATACCTCAGGTACCATTCTTAATAAAAATTCTTATCGGTAGATATCCTTCAGTAAAGAAGATGTAGGGTTCTCAATCGGTAAATAAACTCGTTCGGATGAATTTTTACCAAATCCAGTCCTAACATCAAGTTTTTTTCAAGCAACCGATGCCAAGTTTTACGATCCTGTTCATTGTACTACAAAACCAACCCATCCTCTGGAGAAAAAACGTTTATGATGACCTTTATTCGAGGATAAATACACATTTGTGAACATAGCTGCGTTCCTTTCGAATTCTTAAAGAAAAAGATATCACTAAATATTGGGGACAACGCGCATCTAAATCAATTCCATTGGATAGAATTTAAAGCTCTAATTACAAGACGATCCCCTAAAAATACAATAACTCTTTTTCTACAAATTTTTGATTGTCCTTTATTCAATCAAAAAGGAAGAAGGCAATGATTAGCTTCAGATTAGTGCTTGGGTTTGAAGTTTCATGAATGTTGGAGATCACTAGAATGAGGTAAGTTTTTAATTGGTAATAAAATAAAATTTAAAGTCCTAGCAAATAATGTGAATTACGTGACAACGTCACGCAAAAGACCATATTGGATAAGATTAACCGTTCTCTAACCCTCGCTCTGCTATAACTAGGTGAAAATTGCATTTAATGCGCTTCGAAAGAAACATTTCCCCGTTTGCTAAGCCATTGATCTTGGGATCAGAGTAAATGGGGCTGAGTGAAGTGTCACCGAGGTGAGAAATTGGAGGGGAAAGATGCGACTCTCACTGCTCTTAAAAGATTAATTCGGTTCGTTAAATCCGAATTTGTTCGTAGACACTGACGCCATTTACGATCTTCCCCTCGTTTCCGCCAACCGAGTGACTTCGCATTCGGTTTTACCGAGGTTTTAAGAAATCCTACTTCGGTGTTCAGGCGTCAAAAAAAAAGAAACGTATACCTATGTGTCACACTCCTTATCATTTTTGGCATTTCATCTAAAAAAATAATTCTTCTTGTACAAGGGGTCGTGTGTAGGCGAAATTCATGAATAGTCATGGATTTGAAATAACGGACGGAACCTCTCCTTGAAAAATTTCAAGGAAATTCAGTAAAACATCGTTTAAAAAAAATAGTTGGACCTTCAGAAGGAAACCCATGGTAAAGTTATTATGCCCGGTTCCCCGTCTATTCTTGTCTCTGAAAATCACTATCCTATAAGATATGGCTATTACTACACAAATATTTCACAAAAAATATTATACAAACAGATTTTAAGTAGACAATAAAAACTTTCCGCTGCCTTAACTTAATTTCTCTTCAAATTTGTATTATTTTTAATGGAAAGCAAAAATATTCATTTTCAAAATGGTTGTGGAAGATTGGAATGCATTTTTAGAAAAAAAATGGAAACTTTTCCCTCTAATATACCTATTTTTAAGAAGAGTATCTATAAAAAAGAAATCCTATAATGTAGTTAAAATTATTATAATATATTTTGTTTGCTGTTTATACAGAATTTATTAATGCATATCGGGAGAATATATTCATGTATTTTAATATGCATGTAATCTTTATTTATTTTTTACGTCTGTGATTCTAATGGACAATTTATGTATTTAAATTCACTGTTACTATTACTGTTTTCTAAACACGCGATTGGAACAACAATTGGTAACCAACTTATCAATAATAATAATTCCAATCAATAGGTCAATTATTTTATCCTTCTTCCCTCTTTCCCAGCATTTTACCGTCTACCATCGCCTTGGGCATCCCATTGAGTATTAACATCCCTTCCAACCACCCTTCCAACCTTTTCATCTCTCCTAACAACTTTCTCACTTCTCCACTATACCAAGAATACCTTAAAATGCCTTTTTTATAGAAAGAACGGATGTTTTTCCGGCGTATTGCGTTGGTGAAGGCTATTCGGGTTCTCCACCGGGTCACTCTCTGCATT